>JARJEC010146898.1:0-15143 GCA_030264575.1 Tachinus sp. AB-2021 | reverse complement strand
GTGATTTTTGCATCACAAAATTTCTTTTCATATAAAACTTGTAGGAAATTGTAGACCCTAGAACTTTTGTTTGAAGATTTTTTTCATAACTATTAGAGGAAAGCATATAGAAAATATTTAAAAAAACCACCAATAAACAACTTTTTTTATTTAATGTGCTCAGAATGAATTTTCAAATAAATCTATTGTTATTTTAAATGGCCTAAAATGCACATACGGTTTTTATTAAAATGATGCATTTAAAGAATTATGATTTTGCAGATACAGTTCTTTCTGTATGACGGCAGTATACTTGTTCATATACAAACATTGTAGAATTGATATTAAATTTAAATTATCAAAGTAAAATAAACTAATTTTGTAGAAAGGAAATAAAATATTCTATAAGTGTATATGGATACAATTATAGGTATTATTAAAATATGTTGAATGTTTTTTTAATTCTTTATGTTACATTTCAGGCCAGGATCAATATTTTTATTTTATGTAAATTTGTAAAAATATTTACTAATGTTTGTTATACGTTTCAGGTACAATTGTGGATAATCATGTTACCGACGCCACATGACCATAACACCGCTCCTCACCGAATCGTTTCCGAACGTAGATTTTGACGTTAATAGCTGCTCCAGCATATCGCATTCGTATTACTACAGAATTTAAGGATTTAGCCACAGAAGTTCAATATTACGAACTTTCAACGCCAACTCTTAAAGCCACGGCCAAATTTCCATAAATGGGTATGTAACAACTCTAGTATTTAATAATGCTAAATTGGTTGCATAAATTCAACATTAGTAGTTTAAAGAAAGTGCGGGACTGAATTATTATATGATCAAATTTGATTCTTTAATACATTCTAAAAGTTTACACAATATTTAAAATAATTTTTTTTGCGCCTACACTTAAATGGGTTATTTTGCGTCTTTTACGCGGTGGATTCATCTGATTTACATTTTATTTCCTGATTCCGTGCTTGACATATTGCTTATACACCGCACTATCAGAGTATGAGAACTCTTTTGTTATTGGCCGATTCCACAAGATTACTTTACGTCCGTGTCAGGCAGAGGCGCTACTGGCGGTTTTGATCAGCTCGTGCCGTGAGGACTAGAACAGTGGTCGCCATGACAACAGACAGCTGACAGTCAGTGTTTGTTGACGTTTCTTTACACTCGATCACGTTCTAGTTGCTTTTCCTTTCGTTGGCATCTAAGTTGTTTATACATTGCTTTATCAACTTTATTTATGAATTTTGACCAATTTTAATTTATGATAACGCTGTATTCTTTGTGTTTATAGGCTATTCTTAATATTTATATAATAGACATTTTAGTGTTAAGTTTCGTTTTCAAGTTTATAGAATAAGTATAATTTTATTTGTTATAGATTTTATTGCAACATTTTATTAGGTTACTAGTATAAATTATGAAAATAAAGTTTTTTACGAACTTTATTTTACTCCAAATATTTTAATTTATGGATCTATTAATTTGTGTATTTCTATAGTTTAGAGATTAAAAACGCTTATATGTAGTAGGTTTATTATTTTATTTTTGTAAAATAAAATACATAAAATTGTTTTGTAAAATAAAACAAATTTAAAATTACAAATATTTTCAAATTTCCCTCTTCATATTAGTTTGCGTCCATCTATAACAGATGGCGCAAAACATGGATTCAGAAATCCATGTGTGAAGTAGCCGTTCTATATATTGAATGTTCTGTGCGCACTTTGTATGAAATCTCACTTTAATGGGGTCTAGATTGACCAGCCGAGCCCCTGCTAACAACCAATTGCATTCAGACAGATCGGTACTTCAACACAGGCAGAAGTACCGATCACGCGGTTTTGTTTGTTTACTTCGACTTCACGGTGGATATGAAAATACAAAACATTAGAAAACAACATTTTATATAATATAAATAAATAAAATATAATCAAATATACTGTCTTACCAACAATTATAATAAGTTAACCTATTTACCTCTACATTTCTTATTCTTATAAAATTTAAATAATCAAATTTGCCGCTTAAAACTCGATCATTGTTGCAAACTTTAATATCTGGTGAATTTACAGAAAAATCTGGTGATTTTTTTCCTTACTAATGGCACTGGTGAAAACTGGTGATTTTCAGAATGACTTTCTGATATTTTGATTTCAGCGGCGCACTGCAGTTATGTACTGCGGAACAGGTGCCATTTACCTGTTACACGCTTAATTCCGCCGCGCACATCGCTAATAAATAGTAGTAGACTGGAATGTAATAAAGTATTTAAATAAATAAATCAATTTGAGTGACCTTGGTACAGCACGGTAGTCGTCTAATGTGTGGTTTTTCCCTTTATTTGTTAAAGTATAACTTATTTATATGGAATATAAATTGTTTCAATGATTAATTAACTAGAATTAACATGGAAAAAACACTTGAAATGGGGTTTCTGTTACATTATCCGGCGGTACTTCCAACAAATGAAAAGAAGTCCCACTTTGAAGGTTATGTTTTTGTTAATGATATCTCATACCCAATAGATTTGAGATTAGTTAAAAATAAGAAAAAATATAAGTTAAAATATCCAGCAAAATTAGAACCCTTTAAAAGAGAAATGGATTTATATCTATCTACAACTGATACATTGCATCCTGTACCAGTGTTAAATAAACTTGTGGAATTAATTAAAGAACAATCAACATTAAAAGTTACTAAAATTAATACTGACTTATACCGGCTGGTTATATCTGCTTATGTTGAATTGAAAAATTTCTACATGAACATATCTTCTTCAAAAATATCTGAAGATTTATCGCAGATTATGTTAACAAATATGGATGTATCGAAACGGAGCCATGAACTAATTATAAAAGTTAACTACAATGAAAATGAGAAATTATTCAGCATCGGCAGCTATGATTTACCACAAGAATATTTTCAATCTGACGATTCTTTATGCCATTTATATGAAGCATTTATAGCAGCAGTTAATAAATATAACGCATTCTTTAATTTGATGGATGAAATTGATAGCCAATGTTGGATTTTGGATCCGGAACATCCACAAAAAAAAGATTCCTTTAGACGAATTGCGCTTAATGAAAACTTGTCTATAGTAGTAACATTCAATCCAATAAACGTACAAGAAATGCCAATAATAAAATTTTTAGGACCCAAAAACCTCACAAAAAAGCTTAGTGAGAAATTAGAAACAAACATGTTAAATTGGGATATGAAGTGTAATGTTTTAAATGAACTTTTTAAATTATTGGATATAAATAGTTTCCCACATAAACCTGTAAAAGATTATGAAGCAGATATATTGTTAGTTAACGTCGGAGAATGCTGTATATGTTTTTCTTTGCGACTGAATGATAGATTGCCTGAAATTATATGCTCAAACACCTCCTGTAATCAATTTTTCCATGTGGAATGTCTTTCACAATGGTTGTATTCAACAAATTCCAGGCACTGTTTCTTACAAATATTTGGACAGTGCCCTAATTGTGAAAATTTTATACAATGCCCATTACCAAATGCTAACTAATATGTATTACATTACAAACATGAAAAATTTCTTTGGATATACTATTCTATGGTTACATGTGGTAAGGTTAGATCATTTGAATATCCCCACTATTTAACTGCACTACATAAAAATGTGTATACCGATTGTCAAACTTGCCTTCATAGTTTATGTAGCTTTGCTATGTTTAATCGCACAAAATTATAATTTATTAATACTTAATGTAGACAATATTTTGTAAAAATTGTTCAGGTTTAAGAAAAGTTTACATATTTGTATAACTCGAATATTTAGGTTTAATAGCTATTAATGATTTAATATTTTTGTTGGTTGAGTATTAAGTATCAATTTTAATTCAAAGTAACGTGTTTCAGAAAATATTAAAACATGTCGTTAGGGAAAACTTATTTTTTTCCTAAAAAATCTAAAACAACTTGTTAATATAATCGTGTTTTAAGATGCGGTTTATATTCTACCATGGAAATATTAAAACGACTACTTAATATTCAAGCACAAAAAAAACAATAACCTACATCCAGACCACTTCCCTTCTATAACCAATTATGCCTGTCTGACACTGCAATTTATAATATCAAAAGCTGTACAGTTTATTGAAATACGACATTCCATTGGTTGAATTTAAAACAGCAGCCAATAAAGTGCTGTATTTCAATAAACTGTACATTTGATATAACAAATTACATAGTGTCAGACATGCATTACATTGCTGTAATATGTCTCAAAAATTCTATAGACATCGAGCAAATATGCAGAATATATCCGAGAAATCTATTTCAGATTGTTTTTCTAGAACTATCAATCATAACTGTATAAAACAAAATTTCTTTAATATTGATCAAACAATTATTTAAAATCAATCAACTGCATCAAACATCATTTCACTCTAATAAGAGTTCATGTGTGTACTTAGTGATAGTGATGAGTGGTACAATCATTTGATTATTGCCATTTGAAGCAAGATAATTCTAGCTTTCTTTAATTTTACTCCTGTCTTCCTACAAAATTTAATGTTTAAAATATTTATTTTTTTTTATATTGTTCCATTATTTGCTAAGAAGTGTTAATTTATGTATTTCTAATAAAATTTGAAATGTTAAATTTGAATTTAACCAATTCTATCTTTAAACCCAGTCGTTACAAATTGGATATAATTTTTCATCACAAGTTAAGTAACAACTGATAAATGATTTTCTAAATAACACCATAATACTTAAAACATAGTCCCTCACTGATTTTGTTTCAGCAATATATTTTTCTGATAAATATATTACTTTAAAGGTTTAATATTACTTTAAATAAGTATGTAGTATATTCTACAAAGCATAAACATTTGTGGCTGATCCCACCGACGTAATAAAGTTTTAGCATCAGTTAAATGCATAAAATCTATTATTGGGTTACACTGTGATTTTAAAAACAAACTTAATTGTCATTTTATATTATGAATTCTTTATGGATTTGCTCGGGCAAATCCATAAAGAATTGGTGCTCTGATTCCATGTGGAATCATACAAATTCAGTTTTACACACGCTCTTGAATTCAAGTTAGAAAAATATGAAAACCAATAGATGGCACTTTTGAGATCCTGGAATGGCAAAAACATTGCAAACTGTCACAGTCAGTTCAAATTCATTTTTATTAGAATTAATGTGTTTACTTCTTTCATTTAAAAAATGTGGCTGTAGAGCTTGAAATTTATTCTTTATTTCTGCTACAGTCACATCTTTTAAAACACTAACTTCAGTAACAATAGCATCAAATGCAGCAGTTCTTGCATGCTTGTTATGATATTGAGCTGATTTTATATTATATAAAAATGGATCATTTACATATTTCTGAATCAGCAATTCAACCTCATCTTTTAACCAGGACATTATAAATTATAAATATGTAAAATTAGTACCTTGAAACACATAACCACCACAAAACAAGAAGATATAGTTTAAAGTAAACAAACACCAGATTGGTGCATTGCTCTTTTACTGCGCAACCGTTCACGTGTTGTTTCAAGAGAGCATTAAGTCTTTCAGAGGCAGTGGTACAAATTGTGTAACATCGAACAGGTACATATTAGTGTGTGGTGATTCAAAAATAATATCACCTTTTCAAATAAACGCAGGACGGTATTATTTATTATTGTAAATTTGTCATCCAATAGATAGAATGTTTGTTGAAATTCAAACTATTCATTATAACATGGTTTTGTGAGCAACGGTATAATTTTTAAAAGGGATCACACTGCCGCAGTAGAGCATTTTTTGACCTCAAAATCATGCACCTGAAATAGTTGCATAGAACTTGTTCTAATTTTTTAACGAGCGACCGTGGCCGTTAAATTCAATTCAATATTATAATTCAATCTTGGAATTGCTTGGGCAAATGAATAAAGAATTCAAGGAAGTGTAAAATGAATATAAGGGTGTCAAATAGTTTTATAAAAATTGAAACGTGAATAACTCAAAAATTAATTAAAATGTTTTCAGCATTATGATAAGTACAAGATATTTTACATTCGAGATTGAGAGAACAATACGAAAATCAATACAAAGTTTTATGATTTGATGTAATAAAAATAAACTATTTTGCTGTATATTTTGCTCCGAAAAGCAAAGCAAGAAATACAAACATTTGACATTGTGGTAACACTACTCAATGCTTAAATAGTCATATTTAATATGTTTAGCAAATTGATTGCCATTCTTAAACAAAAATATGTAATAATAATTATAAGAAAAGTTATTCAATTTATAAATTCTCTAATTGCAAAAGTGGAAAAAATTAGGTTTAATTCACATGAGTAAAATGGTTTGATCATTCGTCTAATTGGGGCACTCACAGTTGCGCGATTTTCCATTTTCATGAGCACATGTAATAATTTTTCAATTCAAAGTAATAACTACAGTAATGGTTTTAATCACAAGTGAGAACAAAATCTAATAGCCACATAAATCTAATTATCATTCAAAAAAACAGACATCAACAAATAAATTTTTAATGTAGTGTGATTTTTAATACGTTTTTAATACAATCATAGATTAATCTGTAATACTTTGTATAAAGGTTCATTCGTATCAAGCATTATTTTTACATGTATGTAAAATTTTAGTATAAATTATAATTAATTTCATTTTGAAGTGTTGGTTGCCTGTAGACTGTATGCTGTATTGATGTGGGTGGCTTTCCATGTACTATTTAAGTAAGCCAATTTTGAAGTGAGGTAAGGCAAGTTACTCACCTTACCTGACATACATTTGCATGTTCAAAAGGAACAGTTTAAGTATGCCGTTTAGTCAGCACATGATAGATACAATATATTGACTGATTTTTTAAATTAATATTTCAACGCTTTTGTGCAATTTCCTACATTTTTTAGTGTTTTTTTATATATATTATGTAATCTAATTTTTTAAATTTATATTATGTAATCTAATTAATTTCTAGTGGCATAAGACTAGTACAGGGATAGCAACAATGATTAAGGATTGATTAATAGATAACTTGCTGTGCACTTTTGGTAATACGTAAAAATGAAAATCCACTAGATGGTTTTTTTTCATAATCGGAGCAAATATAAATTAATAACAAGATATATATTATTAAAAAACAAACAAATCATTTAATGCACATTACATTTTATAACAAATAAATTAGTATTCCACTACTATAATATGTCATTAATATTAACACATCTTGGGCTTGTGTAAACATATTGAAATTGTTGTTTAGTTATTCAAAAAGAAAATGTGTAATGAATATAACCTATTCACCTCATAAATTCATTTGTCAAAACATCACGAACGTCTATGGTATAAAAAGAATAATGTAGTTATTTTTAGTGTGCAGCACTGAATTTCACACACCTGTAAAAATATAAACATAAAATTCCTAATTTTTTTTTGGCGCGAAATTAAAAATCGTTAATCATAGTTGCTATTCCTGTATAGGTTTGTACAGGGTACTAACCTAAGAAGGAACAGACGTTTTTTAGTTAAACATTTGAAATTTGAAGGGTGTAATATCCATAATAGACCATTTCACAGCTTCAAAATTGCAGATTGTGTTTTGTTTCCTAGTAATAAAATTTATTTTGAATTTTGAAATTTGAATCATAAGTAGTATAACTTTACAGTTAAATTGTGTATGTATTTTAATAATTATTTATTTTAAAGAAGGTTGCAAGAATTATCACTATTTTGCTGATTCAAATTGTTAAATGGGATGAACCTCTTAGTGACACCTTATTTAATTTTTAACAATTTTTTTTTAGATTTGCAGTTTGAAATAATTTTTCACAAAATAATATGAAATAGGCGAAACATTTAAAATCCTGAAACATGTCCATTTTTATTTTGAAGGGGTCATCTTTTGATATCTGCTGACATTTTATGTTTTGCTTTGTTATTAATTTATAATATTTGTATATGTTAATATTATCAAATATTTTTTGTATGTATATACAGTCGTGCTCACATAAATCTAGTACAAACAAATTTGTTGTTGTAATAAGGTGTTTACATTCAATACTGGTTTGCTCAAATTTTCATTTATCAATAGGTTAAGAAACATAAAAAGTCACTTGTACAACAAACAATGTTAGATAATCGCGTAGCTAGATCTAAAATGTGTGTACTAGATTTATGTGAGCATGACTGTATATACATACAAAAAATATTTGATAATATTTAACACTTTAAAAGATTTAAAAAAAATGTTTATTGATGCAAAAAGTACATTAAATTTTCCATTTAAAAATTAATGAAGAAATTTTCAATAAATTATTTTTTAAAAAACGCTTGCACATTGTGAGTAGTTTCATTAGAATGCTATTTTTTTAATATATATAGTTAATTTTTTACGGATTTTGAAAGTATGTACTCATATTTTACAGATTTTTCTAACTGTTCCTCATAGTTAGATTTGTGCATATGCAGATGTGGTGTCACAAAATGTTTAAAAAATTTCGTGAAATTTTTCAAAAAAATTATAAGATGTTGAAAAATTGCAAACCAGATTTTTGGAAAAATGTAGAAAAAGTGTCCCCTAAATAGAATTTTTGACATTTCAATTGTGCTTCTAGCATTTTGGGCCTTTTAAATATTAAATTTAAAATAATAAAAGATAACTTAAAAATGATGAGCTAATTTTATTATTATAACTATTATCGAAAATATTTCAATAAAAAGTAGTAAATTTTAATTATTGATATTTTAAAAACAATTAAATTTATAAATTAAGCTCACTATATTTTCAGGTTTGAATGAAAAAGTTAAAATACATGAAACTTATTATTTTTATTTCAGTCAATTTTTAAGTAAATCCAAACTACATCGACAAAAAACTGTCACTCTCATAATGCCGTTATAAAAAATAATACAGTTTCTTTGATCAGTTTCAGAATGCAATACACAATTTTTTTCCGCTTTGTATACTCATGATTTTATTTTGAATAAAGTTCTGTACACAAATTTAATGAATGACTTTAGAATAATAGTGAATTTATTTTCAAGGCTGAACCACATTTATACTCCAGATACGCAATGTATAGTTACAACAAATAGGATACGGGAACCAGGTGGCATGCAAAATGGGAACTAATGATGGTTAAACATGCTTTCGTTACAAAGCGCAGTTGATATATTTATGGTAATACTATATTGCACCAAATCCATTCCCCCTTCATACAATACGTGAAATATGTCATGTGACGACTTGACTGTGGAGTTGTCATACTCATGGTTCACGCATCAATTAAATTTATAATTTCGGTTGATTTTTTATACATAAATAATATGTAATTAATATTATTTTACAAATTATAATCTTATTGTCTATTTAGCATTACTACTATTTTTAATACATTTTTAGATATTTGTGTGTTGTTAATAATACTATGATAAATAAATTATTTCATGCAATATATAACTTTATAATTAAAACACCTTAATTAATTTATTTACTTTAAACGAAAAGCCAAAAAAATCCACAAAATATTATTTTTCTACAAACGTCAAAAAAAAGGTAAGTTTACGCATCACCATCAATACGCAAATTACAGCATTTTTCACTGTAAAAAAACATTTTCTTGTTTCACCGAAAAACAATTTGTTTTCACTGTTTTTTCAGCGAAAAAATGGTTTCTGATAGTTTCCATGCATTTAATATATATAAAAATAGCATTGACAGTGACAATGTCAGTTGTATTATATGACAAATTTATTTGATACCTACGTGATATTTTGATTTTAATTTCTATAAGTTTTGCCGTTGTAGAAAAAATGTTGTTTGTGTTTCGTGGCAAAATTCGTGCATAATGGTGCGTTCGACTGTGTTTGTTATCTCGGATTATCGGTCTCGACCAAAATTAACATTTTCATGCGGCATAAAAATCACTCATTTTATGTACTTAATACAAAAATAACTATATTTATATTAATTTAGTAAATTATAAATTTAATTAATAAAATCTGAATATCACCAGCCGCCTTATTAAATATAATTTAATAAAGTGTTCCGATTTTAATAATTAATTAAAACCACCGGGGTGGAATATATAGAATGGTTTATGTCGAATGTCTTTAAAGGCAAGCGACGTTAGGCTCGACCTGCACTTGGATTGGTGACCACATAGGTCGGCCTACCGGTACCATTCGCCATTGGGAAAGAATTAATGGCCCTCTAGATATCAGAGGCAAATTTCTAGAGTAATAAGCCTTAACTTAACACACATATACCTACATAAACATGGATGAAGAACCTGGAGATCGATGGCCAGTTGGGTAAAACCCAACAAATACAAATACTACTAATAAATTAAATAAAATTTACTAAATTAGAATAAATACTTAGGGCGGCATTGTTTTTTGTTTTCCTATTAAAGTAATAAATTGGGAACATATATTAATTATAGT
Source organism: Tachinus sp. AB-2021 (assembly GCA_030264575.1). Classification (NCBI taxonomy): domain Eukaryota; kingdom Metazoa; phylum Arthropoda; class Insecta; order Coleoptera; family Staphylinidae; genus Tachinus; species Tachinus sp. AB-2021. The sequence goes on along the minus strand of JARJEC010146898.1, from coordinate 4,691 downwards.
TTCACTACTTATAATTAATATTCAAATTCAAACATTTTATTTTGTTACTTGGAAATAAAACATAATCTGACAAATGTAAATATGCAAAAAGTTGATGGTCTATAGTAGAGTGACAACTCAACCTTTTTGATGTTTAAGGCCACATTTTAGTAATACAAAGTGTTTGGGGCTTCAGCAACCAAAATTGTGAACAGTAAAATACACTACATTTGAATACTTTTTAGTTAGCTGTAAATATTTATTTGTACATATTAAAAAGAACATAGGTATAAAAATAACTAGTGCGAAAAACTAGAACAATCCGTATATTTATCGGAAAAACAACAATTGTACTAAAAAGTATTTAAAATCCATTGTTTGTGTGCCGCATTGATACTTGCTGGGGATTGGGCAGTATATTACACCCTCAAAGTTCAAAGATAACGCCAAAAAATACCTGATCCTTGGTGGTAGTCCACCCAGTATATTTATTTATTAAATTTGCTGAAAACTCGAAAATCAACTGGTATATTTAAGCAAAAAATCTTTAAGAGTTATTAAAAATTAAGCAAAAAGCTAACCTCTAGAAAATTTCTGAGCGCTGAAATCTATTTTATGCTTGTAATACATAAAACATTTTATTTTATTTTGAAATCATTATTTTTAATTAATTAGATTTAAATTTAAATGAAATTACATGATTGCTTGATTCACAATGTAAATAAAATATGTAGATTGTTTACGTTTCTATGGAAACTGTTTATTACTTTTCAAATAATTTTAAATAAAACTTGGAAAAATTAAAAATTTAATGGTGGTAGGTATATATAATAATAATAAATAATAAACATGGTAAACAAAATTACTTAATGAGGGTTATTGTAGAACACTTTGCAAAAGATTAAATTTTTAACAATTTTGAATAAGAGGCATTGATGTAAGTCGGCTTGATCACTAAGTAAGTTCTCCGAAGAACTATTCTTAGCTTTAAATATTTCAAGTGATTCTAACAAATTTAATTTTCTACTTTTAGTACAACAATAAAAAATTCTTAGACAATCAATGGCCGGAAATGAATGATTATAGTCAAAAAAATGATTAGCAAATGTGCTGTCAGAATGAGACGGTTTAAAAGACCGGTCATGGTCATATCAAAATTTCTTCCTGTTCTATATATCGAGCATCACATGTGGAACAATTTAACTCATAGACTGCGGATTTCATTAATTTGTCTGTACTGTCATTTGCATTAAAAAATAGGTTGGACAGTTTGTTGGTACTTTTAAAAGCTAATTGATAATTCAATTTATTGAGAATACATTCTATTTTTTCCGAAATATTTCCAAAATATGAAATAGAGATAGATATATTTTTTGGGAGCTGGATATTTTATTTTTGGATAGATTGACTGCATAGTCATCCTGTACTGTTTTTTTTATTGATAATTCTTTTAATTAAATTTGGAGGGAAACAGTTGCTACAAGCTATTGAAATAATTTTGTTTAGCTTTTTTTATAGAGCATTTTCTGTAAATCGAAGGCTGAAGGCTTTGTATACCATTGAGTAATAAGCAGCAAATTTGTGACTAGTGGGATGGATAGTGTCATATGGAATTGTCGCGTCCGTATAAGTTGGCTTACGAAAAATATCAAAAGTAAAAGAATTACGAATGATGTGACAAATTGTTAGGTCTAAAAAATTTATTTCATTGTCAGCTTCAGATTCTACTGTAAATTTAATGTTGGCGTGAATACTGCTTATAAAATTTTAAAAAATGTCTAGTTGTTGTTGAGTGCCCGTAAAACATGCTAAAATATCATCTACGTATCTATACCAAAAGAAGATGTTTTACAGCGAGATCTGATTTAAAAATTGATTTTTTTTAATGCCATAAATATTTCTGCTAAGAGGGGACTTAAGGGTAAACCGCTGCGTAGGCCTGCGTTTTGTTTGAAGAATTTGTCAAATTGAACAAAAGTTGTTTAATTTATTAACAACAATTAATTTGTAGATTAACATTTTCAAGCTAAATGTCATTAAATTGATAAATCTATAGAAATTTTATAATATAAATGAGACATTTGATTGATATATTTGAACAGTGTTGCTTATTGAATTTCTTGTTGCTGGGCAACTTTATGGCCTATAAAAACAAAATTCCATCCGCATTTTTGTACTAAAAAATAATATTCCAGTGTCATTTTTTTTTAATTAATAAAATAATATTAAAAATTTTAAGTTGATTTATTTATAAATTTAATTTTACTTCAATTTATTTATTCTTGTTTATAATATACATAATATATTTAGTTTATTAAACAGTTTAGTTAATGTATTGACAGGAGACCATTAATAATTACTGTAATACTACTAATAATTACTGTAATAGTACTAACTAATATAATTATAAATTAGCAATAACATATATTTTTGAGAAAAAAAAAACAATTGGCACCAAAAAGGAGTACTCGTCATTGTGATTCTACCTCAACAATTATAATTCACTAAGCCACCCAACCAGTGATTAAGTTGAAAGGATTAAATTATTTTATTATATTTTGCGACTATAATGTTATTTATTTTATTTTGCCATTATGATGTTATTTATTGGTACAAAAATACGAGTTCAATTTGGCTTTTATTACCCAAGGGCCCTAAAGTTGCACAACAACAACAAAATCGATGAACAACACTGTTCAAATACATCAATATTACATGTCATTGAAGGATATGAAAATTGTGCAGTTCTAAGAGTTTAATGACATTTAACTTTGAAATCTTAACCTAATTAACAACGCAACAATGTTTTTAATGGCCATGCATGCATTAATACGGTCTATTAATGGTCTCCTGTTAATACATTATATAGACTGATTAATAAATGATAAACGGAAAATAATATTAATTGATAATTTGCAAACATATCATGTTAACATATCAATTTAACTAAATTTTAACTCAACAACTTTTGAGAATGAGCTGAATATTTAGTTACAGTTTCAGTTGGACACTACTAAAAAGCAAAAGTGTATAGATTTATAAAATCCTCTAATCAATTCCCACTCGATATATATTACACAAACGACAATAATACTTAATTTATTTATTTAAAATAATCATTTCAATATGATTTCGTTGACCACTCCTAATATTTAGTTCTAAAAGTAACAAAAATCTTACCTCTTGATGATTTTGTTTATTTGTATCTTCAAAATCACCACCTCCTGAATTATCCTTATCAGGCTCCAAATCCTAAAAATATTGAAAAGTATTAAGAATCACAATCACAAGTATAATGTATTTATAATTTCATTATTATAGAGTGGATACCAAAATTCGTCCAATGCTATATAACTGGCTCATTTTTTATCCATTTTTTTTTGTATGACACATGAAATTAAAGAAAATTGAATTTTCTCACTTTCTCCCAAGTATTTATTTCTATTATTTTTCTGATTTCAAAAATGTATCAAAAGTATGAGCTTTGATAACAATAATTTTTAGAAATAGCAAAAACATGTTTAATGCATCGTGTTGTATTGGTCATGAAATACATAATAAAAAAGAAACGTCAAATATGAGATACATTTAAATTTATTTTAATTAATTTAATACATTTTTGATCAGGAAAGGTGTAAAATTTACAATGCCAAAATATAACAAAAAAAGTGTTCAAAATGAAAAAATGTAAAATGCTACAATTGTGTACATGTGTCACTTATTTCCTGATTTTCATTCCTAATAAAAAAACGTGTTATAATAAATAAGTTGTTGGAAATTCTAAAAAATCCCTTATATAAATGATAGCTTGTTTGCAAGAACACGTTTCAGTATGGCAAGTTGCGTAAGCTCGAATACTTTTTCTATTATCTCTCTTCTCTTATTATCTTAAAAATTTTGTAATAAACAAAACTATTCGAATAATTTATGAAGAATCATTCAAAGAAAACGTGATTAAATTTTTGATTGCAATTATTACTTAATAAATGATTAGAACTTCATATTTGAAAATAAATTTGCCGTATACAAAATCGAATTAAATAAGTAGTTTTGGATTAGGTTTTTTATAATTTATTCTTTTATTGATTAAACATTTTAATTGATAATGATACTTGTTTATACAAGCATTTTTCAACATTTAGTAAAATACTTGTTCTGATTAAAGTTATATTTTAGGATATGAACACAAAAGAAAAATTGCAAAAATTTAGGCAATTTGTCATACCGAAACGGGCTTTTAACAGTAGTATGAGCTACATTTAATGAGTTAGTGTGGGCTACTTTTAATAAGGTATCACAATATATAATTGATTTGTAACAATTTTTTTGTTTTTTAATGAATATGCTGTTTATCTAGAGGCACAGTTTCCAAGCCTTATTCCTGATTTTATTTTTACCAAACCTGTTTCTTTGACTTTAGAAACATATTTTTAGTACGATTTGGAAAACATGAAAATGTGAAATAAGTGAGATCCTAGTGAGTAGTGTGTACATTCGCAGACACAATGATGTTATGATTGACACTGGTAAAAGTGTATTTTTAATTCATTACCCACATATTGCGCACATTAACATGTTGACTGAGTTACAGGGCATGTCACATTTCGTATATGGCATATCATAATTTCATTAAACTTCACTACGAGCAACGGCTAATACTACCACATAGTTTGGCAGAATTAAAAGTTATTGTTGTTCAATTTTCATTAAAA
>JARJEC010146826.1:0-16698 GCA_030264575.1 Tachinus sp. AB-2021 | reverse complement strand
CGATTATACGAACAACCTGATACATTTTGGAAGCAATGTTGTGGTTTTAATATGTATTCATTTTGTAATAAACTTACAGCATAGAATTATAGCACATTTTATCGCAATCTGCTTAACATTTATTATTATGTGGGATATAACTTTCCTCTTAACTACCCAGAAAATTTCGTCGGAATGTGTTTATAGAAATATGTAGCACAAGGTGCATATTCGGAGTTAATTCAAATATTAATGAAGGGGTTGCATCAAAAATATGTTTTAGAAAATGTGACTAATTAAATGTATCTATTTTTATTGGGAATTTCACTTCTCATAAACTAACCAATCACTATCCAGCACGTGTCAGTTTACAAGCAATCGGCATTTTAAAATTTACCCGCGGGTAAACATTTGTATTTCATCCTGTCGCATTCTTTGATTTCCCTGACTGATTTCAGTTCAGTTCAGGAAAATAAAACTTTACTATTAAGTTACTTTACCACAATTTTTACAGGATTTATTCAGATTTATACAAACAATAGTGTTCCTACTCAACAAAGCTTGTTAATTATCGAGATTATTAATCGCAATTAACACGAGTATTGCTGCTTACTTTTTTTTCATTAATCGATCTCTGTGAGAAAATATTATGTCAAGTTTAATGTCGATGCTATTTTGATAATTGTATATCATGTCAAGATTTTATTTGATTTTTTTAATAATCTCGATAATAAACAAGCTTAAATACTACTGTTTGTATAAATGTCAATAAAGCTTGTCAGGAAAATCAAAGAATGTGACACAGTATGAAATAAATAGATCTTGATAGCGTAGGACTGCATTTCATTGCGGTTGTTAGTCAACGTGAACTTTTCAGTACAAAAAAAAATATTTTGACTCATAATGATCATAAGATAATTCTTCACCACTATCAAAAGAAACCATTATGATAAATAAGTAAAATATTTAATAGTGCCTAATAATATTTATTAATAAAATTTTAACCTAACCTTTTCTTTTCTCCTAAGGGGAAAAACCTTCAGAGATAGTATTCAAACTACACCAAAGGCTCACTGTTGGATTGGGTTTATCCAGTGTTAGGATTCACAAGACTCTTTTCGTTCTCGCACAGATGTATTGGAACTACGATTATATTGCATTAATACGTCTTGCCGTGTGTTGATATAGTTTAATTTTCATTTTCATTTTCTATTCCTTCATCTTTTCTTTTAAAACTTCTTCTATATAAGTATTCCAAATTTCTTTCTTTATTTGCATTATTTCTACGATGATTTCCCCCGAGTTTCATTTCTGTTTCTATAATCTTTCCCTTTGAAATGCGTTACATTTTATTATTGTATGCCTAATACTGTCTGGCAGTGTTAGCATACATCTGAATTTCTAATTTTAAATCTAAATTTCCGACACATCAGTGGCCGCTTAAAACATGTGTAAAACAATTTCCCCATGTTTTCTATATAATCCAGTATTCTAAATAATTTATCTAACATTTTGTCCATAAGGCTTTCTCCAAATTTTCTTCTTATCTATTTTACCAAATTTCAATTTCTCATTTTTGCTCACTTTTTTCTTTTCTTTTATTTTATAACATCGTTATCTTTATTCTGCTAGTTTCTGTTTTTCCTTTTACTATTTTTAGTCCTATATTTTTATTTGTATTTTGTAATGTTTGCTTTTTCTATAATGTCTTCCTTGCCTCTCCCACTTGTTAATAATGCTGTATCATCAGCAAATCCGACAATTTCAACTTCTTCTCTAAATTTAAGATTTGATTCTATAGTATGTTCCAAAGTGTTGGTCCTAATACTGATCCCTATGGTACTGAGGTGTCATTTCAAATTCATTATTATTTCTTAATAAAAATTTTCTGCCTTCCAGGTAATTTCTAATTATACAATTTAAATAGTTAGTCACTTCCAATTTTGTTAATTAAAATTTCTTTCCATTTGGCCGAATTAAATGTATTTTTAATATCTAAAGTTATTAAAATTCTATTTTTGTATGCTATTTTAAATATTTTCTAATTTACTTTTAATTATGTTCATTGCATCAATGCAAGACTTATTTAACTAACTATTAAATAAGTTTTTAAGGAATAGTCCTTAAAAAGTCCACCACCGCTGTACCGCCGCCGCTGCCGCTATAAGGCGAGGTCAGTGACGTCATGCCGTCCGGCAGACCCAACCGTCGGATTACCTATTAATTCCATTTAATTTTAATTTAATTAATTGTTCTAAAATTTTTCCTGCTATATCTAATAAGCACATCGGTCGTCTGTATTTGTTTCTAGTTTCGTTCTTTATTAATATTAATTTTCCCTTTTTCCATCTTAACAGAAACACTTCTTTTCTATTAATGCTATTAAATTTAAAACAAACTGGGTACATTTCTACTATAAATTTTTAATTAGTTCTGGAGGGATGTTGTCGTGATCAGCAGCTTTTTTATTTTTTATTTTGTTTACACAATAATTTAATTCTTTTGTACTAAAAAGTTCTATAGTCTATAGTGTATCATGGGTCGAAAATAGGCTTTAGCAACCCGCCGCTTTCAGCAGCACCAGTAAGCTGAGCGAGCGAACGGTTGCTAAAGCATTTTGGCACGAGTTACACTCCCTATTTTTTGCCTGTCTCCAATATAAACAGAGTTTTAAGATATTTCAATAATTTTTAATATAGCTTATGTATTTATTTATAAATGAAATAAATATTTAAAACTTCGTTCTATTGATTTGGCCAACAGTAAATTGTTACTCACATTGGAAGCAATTTGATGTATCCCTGGAGGAGTGCATTCCATTAGATCCTCATCGCTTTCGTCTATTTCCATTGTAACTTAAATAATAATTCTCTCTACTAATTAAATTGTTTGCCTGTTAAAAATTATGTACCTGTCACTACTGTCAAATTTCAGGATATAATATGACGTGTTCGGTTCCACGCCTACTCAATATTATTTTTAGGCCCGAGGACGGCCCCTAAATCGCCGTTTTAGCCCGCATTTTGTGACCAAAACAGATGCTTTCGGTGAAGGCAGGCGAAAAAAATATTTTTGTTTACTAGTAATTTTATTCTTTTTTCAATTTGATCAGAAAGAACTCCTTTCGCAATTGTTATTTCTTCTTTAATTTTTAAATTATGTTTGCTTGTTTTTATTTTGTTAGCTAAATTTTGTGTTGTCACAGATATATCTATTATAGATTTACTATCCCCTCTGCAAATGTAGGTATGTTTCCAATATTTTGTATCACTAAATTTAGTTCTGCCAAAATTTTACTATTAATTAATCTAGTTTATTTTCTGTTGCTAGTGTATCTCTATTTAAGTTAATTTGTAGATCTCTAAAATTTGGTTTTTGTTTCAATAAAAAAAAGCAAAACATAAAAAAGATACGAATTTACTTTTCTCTCTTTGAAAGAAAATAAAAAAACCGATAGATGGCGCTTTTGAGATGGTCAAATACTGAAAACAAAATCTACATGATCAGTGTTAGTCGGTGTCAAAACCCGTAAAATTCGAAAATTTAATAAACATTATATAAAATATAAAATAAGGGCAAACAATGTATGTCGAACAAAGCAGACCGACCGGATTCACCTTTGCTTTTACACTATCTATCCTCTACCCTCCACCAACACATGGGTGAAAAGTTTTAGTACGCATTGCGACCTCTAGTTGTTATTTTCAGATTTTTCATACCTTCTTTAATTTCAAGTTTTGTATTAACAGAAATTTATTTTTTTTAATATTCAGTACATCTTATGACATCTTTTATTATTTTGTCTATGTTATATACTTTATATTATTTTCAAATTCCTCAGATGCACTTTTTGATTTTTGTTTGTTTTTATATTTTATTTTTGGACACTATTTAATAAATTCAATTCTATCCGTTTCATTTTCTATAATGATGCATTGGTCGTCATCTTTTTTATTTTAATAGCAGTCGTCGGTTGACGATCGAGTGTGGCCTACTCCCCTGCCATTTTTCTCGATCAGTTCTGAGGATTCGAGCCACTGGTCCTTAAACTCGAAGTCTGAAAAGTATGGGGAGGGAGGCATTTTATACCTGTTGCCGGGTTTCATTTCATCCATTAAGAAGGAAAGAAATACTAAGGAATGGGAGGGAAATGGTTATTAATTTACCAGGCATTTTTGAATACTTTATTCGAAGAATTTAATTCAAAGTAAAAGAGTCTCGATGCTATTTGGCCCCCGAGAGTGCAAGCCTCTATCCGCTACCTGAGAAGGCTCTTGGTAAGGTTCCACTTTTCCTCGCAGGATCCTAACCTTACCTCACCTCATCGTACCTAAACTAACAACCGCAATGTAATGTAGTCCATTTCATGGCGGTTGTTAGGAAACTGAGTTTTCAATACTATTCCAAACAAATTTATTTTGGCACATAATGGTAAAGATAGTTCACCACTATCAACAGTAACAATTGTTATTTAATAAATAAAATAATTAATAATACCTAATATTTATTCATAATTATTATTAATAAATGAATTTACGGAAGTGTTCCAAAATTACTTACTTTATATTTATGACTAATAGTTTGTTATTATATTCCCATCTATTTTTCCAAATTTCCATTGTGTTATTTCGGCTTGCTTGTTCTTCTTTCATTTTGTAACATTTATATCTTTCTTTTGCTAATAGCTCAATTGGTATTACAGCTCCAATTACTTGTAATGCTTCTGTCGAAATCGTTCTATATCCACTAAATATTATCAGTTTGTAGTTTCTTTGTATACTATTTAACATTTTTAATTTTGATTTATATTTTTAAATTTCAAACCAAATTGGACTTCCGTAAAGAGTTATTGAATTTATCCCCGACAATAAAATTTTCCTTTTACTAGATTTTGGTCCTTTAATATTTGGAAGTAATTTTGATGAATTTCGTGTACATTTTTCTGCTTTCATTTTTGTTATCGAAAGATGATTGATAAAATTTTTTCCAAAATAAATTCTCAATTATCTGATTTTCGCTTGATTTGATTAAAATATGCTCAATTTCAATTTCAAAGTTTTTAAAAGCTTTGTTTTTTATATTTTCAATTTTATTTTTAATAATATTCATAGCATCAACGCAAGATTTGTTTTTACGGAAGCCAAATTGTCTTTCCGATAATAAATTATATATATAATTAATATAATTATAATAAAATAAAGTCTAATATTGAATTACTTTCCCCCCTGCAAAATGTAGGTACATTTCCGATATTTTGTATCTTCACAAATATTATTCCAATTTCTTGATTTACTATTAAAATCCCCTCCAATTAAAATTTTTTTAGTTTTGTATTTTCTAATATTTATCGAAAGGGTTTTTAGATATTCTTCAAAGTTTTCTAACGTTATGTTTGGTGAAATATAACAGGAATATATTATTATATTATTTATTTGTAAACTTTTAAATCCTTTGAATGGTTTATTTCCTAAATTTTGAACCGTTAAATTTTTATTAAATATTATTATTGAACAGTCTTTGTTTTCGTCACTTATCCAATTACTTTTAATTTTTGACTTACATGGCTCCGAAACGATACCCACATCTACAGCATTCTCCTTTGCATTATAATATAATATATCAGTTGCAATTCTATCTCTGTTGAGAGATTCATTTGTAGGATTTTCATTATTTAATTTTAATTTTTCTTTTTTCCTTTCTTCAAATATCACTAATATTTTTTTGTATTCCGGACAAGTAGCACTGTTTGCTTTGTGACCTTCAATATTACAAACGTAACAGCCAATTTTGTTGTTACATTCCTTTTTAACTTGTCTTTTTTTCAGCAGTTATAACATGGTTTTACTATTAATTTTTCATTTTTATATTCGTTAAATTTGTGACCAAATTTAAAACAATTGTAACATTTCAACGGTTCAAATGTCTCTTCTACTTGCCATCTGATCCAATTTTCTTTTATATATTCCTCTTTTATTAATTTAATTCCAATTTTTTTTCCATATTGACTATTACATATTGCAATCCATATTTATTAGTTTTATTTGAGATATTTATATTTATATCTTCTTTTGTTCCTGTTTTTTTTCTAATTATATTAATTGTCTTCTCTCCTTCATTTACTAGGCTCGTAATTTCTAGTTTTATATTTGCTTTTTTGGTTTTGCTTACTGAGTTAATTTTGACATTTAATTTTGATGGGTTTTTTGATTCATTATTTTTTTTATAATAAATTTCGATATTGATTTTTGTATTTTTAAATATATATTCTAGAATGTTTCTAAGTTCTTTTTAATTTATTTCTTCGAATTTTGTAATGATTAGTTTTTTTTTGTTATTTTTAACTAAATCATTTTTAATTTTGTTTAATTTCACATATAAATTTTCATTATTCATTGGTTCCTCAATTTTAACCAATGTCATTTATATATTTAATTTCAATGACTTTATTAATTTTTCCTTAATTTTTAACATTTTTAATTTCTGAATATGATCTTAAAAAAATGTTGTGACTCTTTTTCTATATTTTCTTTTTGTTTCGTCCATATTACTATATATTCGGGATTTTCAATCTTGTTAAAAGGATTTTCATAAAAGAGTTTTGTATTTTTGAATATTTCTTCTAGCCATTTGAAATTTTTAATTTCATTATATCCAGTGAAGAACATTTCAAATTTAGCCATTTTTTAATTTACTTAAATTGTTGTTATTATCTTTTTTTAATTTTGTTTTAAGACTATTAATTTTAAGAATAATATTAAGATTAATTTTTAAATTTACACTTGCACATTTGCAAATGGTATTTTAAAATTTATATATAAAATTTATTGTAACATGCGATACAAATTTATATTTAAAGTGAATGCCGTTTAGAGGAAAGGGAAGTCGATACAAATTATTTATATGCTTTACAACATTTAATCAATAGTAAATGTTGTATCAAATTGGATAGAATTGCATATGTCAAAATAACATAATTTCTAGTAGTTATATTGAATAAATATTCAAATCAATGAATGTTCAGTTTTAATTTAAATTTGATTAATCGATTTTATTATATTTTTTGCAACATCTTTTATTTGAGCATCTGCGGCCTTATTGCTAATGCGACCACGTTTTTCGTAAAGTGTCTGCAATAAGTGTAATAACCGATTTTATTACTTCTTAACGTATCGAGCGAGATACGGTAAAAATAAAAACAATTTGATTGAACATGAGCAACCAACAAGCACTGTGAGTCGGGATACTAGAGTTGCACAAGTCAAGTAGCTTGCTAAAAATTGTTTTCATGCACATTTTTTATGTATAATAAACTTATTTTTTTGGTGCAATAGAGCTATATAATAAAATATGTCACAGATATATTACGAAATGCAAATGTAATATGAATACACAACTATTATTTTCTCGAACATATTACCAGTATTCAATATTTGAAGTACTAATTATATTGTTTATTCTGAAAATTATAAAAATTGAAACTCCACAAATATAATAACAAAAGTATTTAATTTATCTTATCTTTACAAACCAAATATATTTCGACATCTATATGCCATTATCAATGGCGATTAAATTTTAAATACTTTTGATTTCGTTGAATTTTAATTTTTATATTTTTCAGAATGAATATTACTAGTAGCTCTAGTATGATCTGTGCCCTAAGAATCAAACGGATATAACACATTAAATTCAATTGTATTTTCGCAAGATGCAGTACCAATATTATTATAGTTAATTAATTCTTTGATAAAGAACAATGCATTTTTTAAGTTTTACTAATTGAAAGCCAATTATGCACATATTAATTCGAATATTAGATCGTAATTCGTTAGCATTGCATTCTATGGTAAGATAACAAAGAGGATTTACAGTTGAGAAGCAGACATCCAGAGCCAGACATCCCTTGAGTACAGTAAATTATGTAGGTGACGTATCTGATAATATTCAAAGCATTTAGCTAATGTTACAGATTGAATTGATTTATTTATGCTAATATACAATAGTTCATTATTTGCAATAAAATTATACAATTATTTTTGGCTATGATGTGGGTGGAACGCAGACATTTTATTATAAAGATTTACGTGCCAGCAACAGTTAAATCTAATCAAAGACACTTGTCGATAAACGCTAAAATTAAAGTAAAATTATATTCATTTAATCAATAAAGAAAATACTTATATTACTATAAATACTATTGTGTATTTAGTAAGTCCATTGAATATATAATCAACGGTTATTTCAATGTATCAGGTATATCAGGTGACTTGTTTATCGTTTAATAAGTGATGAAATTAAAGTGGCAGTTTTCTTTGTGTGTTACCATCTACTACAATTTTATTACAACGTTACCATTGTTTGTTTTTTATTCTAATAAATTTTAAATAAAATTCATTATTTCAGATATAACTAATATAACTATTTTTTTGAAAGAAACTATTTCCTCTGATATTTCATCTACGAATACATTTGTTGGTAAATTTTCATATCAGTTCATCAGCATTTTCGTTTTACTTACAGTTTTCTATTGTGTTAATTAATTTCTAAATCCATATAAAAAAGAAAACATATTAATTAAAATTTAAATATTAGTTCAGAATAAAGTGCTCTTTTTATTTGCTTAATTAGTAGTTAAAACCATTTAGGTATTTAATAATTTTACAATGTTTGTGATTTATTCTTGTAGTGAATTTTCTTCAGACCGACAGATTTGAAGAAAAAAAATTGTAAATGGTTTTAACTACTAATTAATCAAATAAAATAGACAACTGATGAAGGTGTCAGATACAGTCACCGAAAAGGTTGTAATTTTTATGTTTGAATTTTTACAAGTCATGGATGGACATGCCGTTATTCTCAACTAAATAAACAAAAATGACGTTGAAACGTAACTTAAAAAGATAAAATATAGTATTATTATTTATTACGTTGATGTCTTCGTCTGTATATTATATTTGTTGATTTATTTATTTACAATGTTACCTAAGAGGGGTCTATTTTAGATATAAAATCTTGACGATTAATAAATTTAATATGTCAGTCCTATAAAATATTATCTAATATAATTATTGTTCGTTGTATTACAACCACATTCGATTAGATCATGGATGAAATAAAATTAAAAAACAGCCATACATATATTTTCTAAAAGTAGTGAAATGATTTACCAATCATCATTTTGTAAATAATATGTATTATTAAATTAAAAATAATTTTGATGAATGGAAATTTCAAAAAGTTCAACAATTTTATTTTTACCAAACATTGATTTTTCAATTTTATTAAAAAAATTAAAAAATTAATATAGAAACACGTTCTTTAGGAGGAATTTTAATTTTACAAAACATGTCAGTTACATCATAACTATTTCTAAGAATTCTCTATTTTTATATTCGAAATATATTTTGTTAATTCTAATAATTTTTTTAAATTTTATTTAGTTCTTTTGTTAATTTATAATTTGGTCAATTAATATACGAAAGTACTGGTCTTATAGGGTAATTTATTTTATGAATTTATAATGTTCGTATAATTTTGATTCTTGTGAATTTTTATTAATTAATTTTATTGATTAATATTTCTCAAAAACGAAATTTGGGTCTTTAAATGTTTTTCTAATTTTTGTTTGAAATTTATTTGTTGGATTACATTTTAAGATTTTTAAATTTTCTTTAATGATAGGATTATTAATTTGTTAATATACAATTGTTTTGGTAAAATTACATTTGTATTATTATTATCAGTAAAAGTTAAATCATTTTTAACAAATTTTCTCTTTTATTGAATTTAAAATAGATATATCATTGTTAAAATTATATTCTTTAATTACACATTTTTGTAATATTTGCAATAGATTTTTCTAAATTTGTTTTGTTTTGAAATTAATTGAGATTCGGACGCTATTGTTTCTTTGAATTTGTTTCTGGCAATATTTTATACCTTTATTTAATACATTTAATACATTTAATTCTGTTTTTCTTTAATATCACTTTTGACAAATTTTCTATTTCTATATATAATAGATTCTAATATTCTAACATAATATGATTATTGATATTTTCCGTATTCTGTGTATTTTGTCTTAAGTTAAATTTATTAATTATTTTTTTTTAAATTTGTTATTTATGGTTTGGACATTTTTTGAAATATCGTTTTCTATTAGTATATAGTTTGTTCACGGGATTTCAGTACAGAGAACAAGCGTTCGGCTCTAATCGACGGATATATTCTACTCGCGTGTCGCAAAAATATTGTAATAAACTGATGGGATTATTGTTCAAGTTATTTAAAATAAAATGATTCTCTAAACTAAAATTAAAAATCTAATATTTTTTTAATTTAAAAATACTTTAAATTAATAAAAAATCTTTAACACAATAGCTAACTCTAAATAAAATGTTTCAAAATAAATTAATTCTCTAAACTAAAATTAAAAATCTAAATTAGGTATTAGATAAGTTTGGTATTTATAGGAATGATATTTATGTTTTTTTAGAATCTTGTGAACTACACTAATATTAGTTTCTACTAAAATTTTACGAATGGAGAAATTTGAATATTCTCCGATCATTGAACACACCATTATTTCCTGCATTTCGGCATCTGTACTTATTGTTCATGTTTTATGGCCATTTACACCCTTTCTCCTTGAAAGATGCAAATATTGCTGCTATCATCGACACGGAAGGGGTGGCTCTCGGGTATTTTACAGAAAATAAATTCCTTATCTGGCGCAAAGAATGGCCTTGAAAAGGTAATGAGATAATCTCATTTTTTTTATTAAGAGTGTACGCCATTATTTGTTATTGTTTATACTGTTAAATATTATTAAAGTGAGAAAAGAAAGCCAGCTGACTTTAATGGTCCGAAAAATAATTGCTACGTTATGAAAATGTGGGCAAGAAAAGGGCCGGCGGCAAAACAAAAAAGAAAAATGTAAATGCAAGTTATTGTTTCCACGCCGCAGTTTGCATGAGTGCAGTAGAAGTGGCGCCTGGCGGCTTCGCCGGTCCCCTCTCTAGGCCGAATGCTTGACCTATGTACAGAAATTCCGTGAATAAACGGTATGTTATGTAATAATTTTGTTAAGCGAGTATAAAGTACCTTTGTACAAATGAAGAGACTATCTCTGATGCCATGCCACTTTTTCAACCAATTTTTCTTTCCAGTTTCTATAACTCTTTTGGCTTTTTGCATTTAGTTTTTATTGTAATATATTTTGATATAACTTTATTAATAATACATTCCTTACTAAAGAATATATTCTTTTTTGAAATACGAATTTTTTTTATGTAACTGAACTGCTTCATTTTTTTCAGATGATTTGATGTATTCAACATTTGAAGTCCTAATCTGAAGAAATTTCTATAATGTTTATTCTGAAAATTATAAAAAATAAAACTCCACAAATATTTCGAGATCCCATTCCTCACTAGTATTTTTCCGTTTTTGGTGCAAAGTACTTTTTTGAGAGAATTAAATTTTAATTACATGACAAAATACTTTTAATGGTTTATGTGAGAAACTAGAATTTAACACTCTATCTATATGAGCCACGCCACCTTCGCAAAACAAATAAAATATTCTAGTACAGTTGCCTAAAAGAAAAGAGTTTCTAATTTAATTTGCATGTCAATGACTAAAATAGCATTGCGTGCAACCGTTTCTTAACGGTCAAAATAGTACTTGGTCTACTGCGCCAACCTTCTTTTAAATTATCTCTTTCTTGTTTTCATCTCGAATATACAGGGGAGAGTCTATGAAGACCCGCTTTCCTGTTGTAGTATTTTAATGACTCTATTCCTGTTTGAATTAGGAGTTGGTGGTAGTATGCCAAGGCAGAAAACGAACTAAAGTCGGCTGCAGTTCCGTTGATTTTGTACCCTACTAGATATTTGTTAGCTCAAGCTCTGGGTAAATTAATACTTTAGCATTAATATGATCGACTTTCAGAAATGTCCTTCCCTTTTATTAAAAACTCAGAGTCGTGGTTTGCCGTCAGCAGTGATAAAAATTTAAATACCGCCATAAATATTTGAATAAAAACTACCAGTTTTTTTTCTGATATTTTTTGTATTCCCACAAATAAATACATTGCATATTAAATATTAAAATATTTTTTATATGGGGGCGTATATTCTGTCGGGATTGTATCCATTATATATACACCATGGCCCAAAAATTAAGTAGTGTCATGATTTTAACCATTAATAAATTTTCTGTTTGTGAATATTTAAAATTTTTATTACTAAGTATAGGCAATTTAATTAAGATTATTGTGTTTAAGTTTTAAAAATTTTCTTTAAATTGAAACTAATCAATTACAATTTTCAAAACCACTCTTCCTCGCCACACCCTCAACTGAGATGGAAATGATTTTCAAGTTTGAGTACATCTCGTAAGAATTTTAATGATAAAATTTGTTTTGTTTTCTTAAGAAATTTTACCCAAGCGCAAGTTTCTGGACTGACTGTATGTTTTTTAATGATTAAATCACTCTAATTTAAATACAAGCTTTTGATTGGTTTTGACAGACTTATACAAGCGAATTGATAAATGACAATTAATATAATTATCGGTTGTGTTTTGTCCAGTGACGTTCATGATGACATTACTAAAAATTAAATCGGACATTGTCAATAAAATTATAAATTGTTTATAAATTATAATAAATAGTAGGTTATAGTGTTTAAGTTTTTTTTTTATGAAATAATCTTGAGAAATACAACTCATGTATTTTAATGATATATCGCAAATTTGTTCTGTTTTTTGAGATAAATTATGTTGCTTTAGGAAACCATACTCGTGCTAGCGCGCTCATGCGGTTATCAAGCAACATAATTTATCTCTCAAAATCAAATAAATTTAAAATGCGATAATCATGAATACACTCGTTGCATTACTGATGATAATTATTATGTTTTCGTGTCACAAGGGTGGGTCATTCCTTTTAAAATGTGTTTGTTGGAGAGTATGGGGAAAATTAAAGAGGTACATGTAAAAACGATTAGTCGAATTAAGATGGAGCAACATCAATATAAACAAATCGAATTTGACAAGTTGATTAATAATATTTATCAGTGTCAGATACGTAACCCTATATGCGGTGGTGTAGCGCTTGAGACCGTCACGATACTTAGGGGTTTATTTCCGCGATTAATATTGTTTTATAAAAATTGTAATATACATTTTACTTTGTTGCTCTGTGGTCTAAGTACAATCACATTTTTCTTAATTCATATTCACTGTGAATCTTATGAAATATTTTTTGATATACAAATATCTATGTTATCACTCTGTGGCTTTGGCATATTAGGAAATTTAGATCGTCAGGTTGTAATG
Organism: Tachinus sp. AB-2021; assembly: GCA_030264575.1. Taxonomy (NCBI): domain Eukaryota; kingdom Metazoa; phylum Arthropoda; class Insecta; order Coleoptera; family Staphylinidae; genus Tachinus; species Tachinus sp. AB-2021. Next base: position 3,378 of record JARJEC010146826.1, on the reverse strand, counting down.
TCACTTGACCCTAAGTCATGTTTAAGTGTGTAATTGTTGGGAAATCAATTGCGATCATGTGGTCTTTTGTGATTTTTCGTGTTTTTTCGTTGTCTTTTGTGTTCTTTAATGATCTGTCGTGGTTCTTTGTAATCACTTCTTAACTTTGTTAAAAGCACATTGTTTGTACAGGTTTTTTTTAATAGTATGCACTCTGGATAACAAAAAATCCCGGAACACGTCAATTTTTCTTTTGGGGGAGACGTCTTTTGACATACAGTTGACATGTGTGTCATTTTCTACATCCCCTTTAATAAGTACTTTTTAAAAATTTTAAATGGGATGACCCATTTTGTGACATTTCATTTGAAAGGTTTTTATGTCAGTAAAATATATATTTTTTCTAATGTATAAATATGCTCTCAGAAATAGTTTTTCTCAAAATAATATAAAATAGACGAAATATAAAAACCCCGTGTATGTCTGTATGTGTCTGACATACTAAAAAAATTAAAAATAAAAAGTTAAAAAATTTAAAGAATGTTTAAAAAAACAAAATGTTCACCTCTGAAGTCAGAAGACAAATGAGGTGTCACAGAGTGGGCTATATCTCTATTTAAAAATGTTCAAAAGGCACTTGTTGGAGATGAAGGGACAAGTGACACACATATCAACTATATGTCAAAAGATTTCCCCCTCAAAATAGAAATTGACATGTTTCAGGATTTTTTAAGATATCCAAGGTGGATACCTTTTGATAAAACACCCTGTATATTTTTCTTATGATTATATTTTCTTAATTTTTAAAGAGTTGCACGCATTTAGAGCACGATGAAATGTGTCAGTGTTCAAAATATAATTTTATTTATGCTCATGTTTCAACAAATAAAAAAATAAAAAATGTTTTGATTTATAATAGAACATTAGAACTATATATATATATATATATATATATATAATATCGTGTTCATACATATATACATACATATAAATTGTGCATTTTCCTAATTTTACTTGTAGAAACATTATCAAAATGTCGCAAAAATGTTAAAAATATGATTTTTTAAGAAATGTTAACAATAAGTTATTGTCTTGTATAAAATGACAAGAAATATAGAGAAAATGTCAGAAAATATTGCAAAATTTTGTGAAACACGAATAAATTCAAAGAAATGCTTTTTCTGTTTGATTTTGTTTTGTTTTGAAAAAACTATGAAAGGATTGTATTTGGGAAGAGTCAAATGTGTACACGACATGTAAGAGAATATTTCCAGAAAATATCTATAAACAGACGAATATGATAATGCAATATCGAAAAAAAAAATCGCAAAATGTTGAGAATATTACACAAAATCTGGAATGAAAATTTTGAGAAATTATTGTGTGGTGTTTGTTATAGTGGTGATACTCGTAAACGATAAAACTTAATGAAATTTTTTAAATTTTTATTTGTATTTCAAATTTGCTGATAGTTTTGATCTATCTGAAAATTAAAAATATGTACTGCTTTTCAAATTTACTTTTTAAAAAGATATTTTAATTTTAAAATTATAACATTTTTGAAGATGTAAAAGATAAAACACTTGAATGTTTATTAGTTATAACACAGATCGTATTTTTAATTGTAGAAATGATGAAATATTAGACTCAAATAAAATTATAAAATCGTTTATTTTTAGAAATAAAAAAAATAATTTTCAGATTGACACACAAAATCTTAGCTGTATTTATTCGTACCGTTTAGTTTATAATATTATATATTTACATATAAATATCTATTTTATTTTGTTTTATATAATAGTATGCAGTTGATTAGTTTTCATAATAGGCTTTTATAAAAAAAATAGTATTAGTAATCAGTGTCATATAATTAATGTCTGACGAAGCAAAAAAGATTTTGCGAAATATTTAACAAAAATTATATATGTTTTTAATCAATAACGTTCGAATTATTACGGAATAAATAAATAATTTAAAAACAGTACAATTCCATATACGACGAATGACTTCAGTGGAATCTCAAACAGATAGATAGGTGAAGGTTAGGATTATTAACTATTATAGCTTTTAAGCACAACACATGGATTGTCAAAATGTAAGTAGGTACTTGGCTATCTCAGGCAAGCATTTTTTTGTTGGACTTGTACTGTCCTTAAACTCACCGATTCAATTATAAGTTTACTCAATACATCAAAAATGTTAACACCAAAACCATTTTGAATGAACTATTTAACTGAAGCAATTAAAAGTGAGTGATAGTTAACTTTCAGTGACCTATCTTGAATCCTTGTGAATGCGACATGGTTCACACGCACTTACCTTATAAAAAATTATCAAACATTTAAATTTAAGTTAACAATTGAATGGTGGTAGCCTTTACTATGTGATATTGCATTTTTTATAACAACAAATATTTGTTTCATCACCGTATTGATGGTGAACTAGTCGGGTTTAATAAATATTTTCGTGATAAGATATATAAAAACTTGTTTTATTTATTAAGTTAACAATATTAAAAAATGCCGACTTTTGGTGCTCACTGCAAATAAAGTTATTACATAAAAGTATGTAAACATAAGCATGTTATGTTTTATGAATATTAAAGCAACCATGTTAATAAATATGTTAATAAAATGTGCGCTCACAAAATGAATTACAAGTAAACCATTTGTTGGGGATGCTTTTCAGCAGAACACATACACACTACAAAATCCTACATGTTTTCATTATATAATATGAGGAAATGAGCAAGTTCCTCGCGACATTAGTTACGAGCCGTGTAATACATACCGAAACTCAAATATTTAATAAAATAAGCTCCAACTCCCGCCGAAGTTTATCCCGTATTGTTTCGAAACAAAACGTCTGCAACGAAATTCGTGCAATAATTAGAACGCGAATTGTTGAGGCCCGCAGAAATGTGGCCATGGCACAAAACCTGCCCAATACAATGGATATCCTACGCTGACAAATTGTATATCGGACGTCTAATTTATTAATATTTCCATACTGAATTGTAAAATAAAACAGTCCGTGTGTGTGCCGGGGATGTGAATCATTAATTATTAACAATATAAATATTTTTTTAAATCGTTTTTTTCTTCACAATTAAAATCATAATTCAATTGAATAATCTATCCAAAAAAAAATCGTGAATCATTTACTTAATATGCATATTGAGATTTGTATCATCAAATAGATTAAAACATGTGTCTCTTTGATGCTATCGTTTGCATTCATGATGCATCACTCGGGCTACGTCAATAAGTTAACTCGCATACTCAATATCCATACAGAATTTATATTTCATACCATCATTTGTAGCATATAATATCGAATTCCCTTTTTTGTTCGTTTTAAATTATAAGTAAAATATCAAATTTTCATTAAAACAGGCAT
>JARJEC010146823.1:0-17404 GCA_030264575.1 Tachinus sp. AB-2021 | reverse complement strand
AACTCGAGTCGCCTATATTTTTATTTTAAATAAATAAAATTTGTGTGGTTAAAACATAGTAATTTTTGTTTTATTTATTTCTAATAATGAAGTACCACATAGTAGAGGTCGAAACCATCCTTATGACTGTTATTATTATTTTTTATTATTATTAAATTGATATAATTTTGACATAACCAATCAGAACTACACTTCTTAACAACAATTTCAATTAATGTAAAGATTAATATTTTTACCTCACCAGGTACCACTTTACTCTTAATCTACAAGCGTTTTACATGCTCATCAAAACGTTACTTTTTACTAATTATAATATTATTTTTATATTATATTTTCAGGACAGTGATCCTGAAACATTTGCGTTGTTATAAGAAATATAACTAATACATTAACAAGTGCAATCATGAGACTATTTTATTTTAAAAATTTTTAACCATTGACTTAAAATCTGATTGATTTACAATTTATTAAATAAATTAGATTTTTTTAAAATTATTTATGTAATAACAACAATGCAACTTGATCAGATTTATTTATGTTTCGTTTCATCATATTTGATGACTAAGAAAGTATGTGTGATAAAATTACAATAGTTTATATTCAGCATTTTATCTCAAAAAGAATTATGCATAATCACGTATGAAGTCAATTTTACAATTATATCTACTGATATTATAATATTTTAATTAACATTCAAGTTTACAATTATAATTATTATCACTATACAACCTCTTTATGTATTAATCTTTATATATAATGTTAAAAAATGACTCAGTATTTAGTATAACATATTAGAAATATTCAACTAAGACAACACATGGCATTTGTTTTATTTTTAGTCAACTATGCATTTTTTAAATTGTATCTAATAAATAAGTATAGAAGCATATTAATATAAATAAGTATTTATATAGGAGAGAGATTTATTGTCAATTGCAATTAACACTCTAGCCATATTTTTTCTATATATTTAAAATAATATTGTACCAAAAAAACTACATTTTACTCTTTCTTACTTACTTCCACTCATTGCTCTTATGGAAAAGTGCGGACTACACTTAAAGTCATTTATTGTTTAAAGCTAAGTCAGTATAAAACCTCAAATTGACCTTGATCATTTAAGTACGTTTCAAAGGGAAGCAAATATAAACTATTTACTTTTAATTTTAGACTCAATATCACGATGAGAGTAGACAAGTTCAGACGTTGTCATTCGTTATATTAATCGTTTGTCGGTGAAAAAGAACATCCAGCTAATGATTTTAAACGCAATTGTGATTTTTGAAATCTGTTAAAACCTGTTAATTGTGATTATTGTTCATTATCAGTGCATTCGATATTTTACTAAATTGCAAATCATGACATGATATAATGTAAGTAAATTATTGTGTTTATTTTAACGTCACCAAAAAAGTTTATTTTGCCTGTTTCTTGGTTCAGGTAGGTCAAATACGAGTATTTATTTTAGATTTATTATATACGCCGATCTCTTTTATTTATTATTTAAAGCTACGTCAGCATAAATTCACACATCGATTCATTAAGAACGTACGTACATTGAAATGTGATGATGATGTCAGCGTTATATGTAATCAATTAAATCGCTTAACACAATAAAAGAAACTCATTTCAGCAATCATTTTGATATGATTCTTATAAATGTTTTTACCTAAAAACTAGTAATATTAATTTTATAAAGTTCATTTGAATTTAAACCGGGAAATATGTTAAATATTTATATCAGAAATATTTACGTTCGTTGTATGGATTAGAAATCGAGCGATTATTGCTGACAAAAAATGATTTTTCTTATGTTTATCGCTGGCTAGCATGCCAAATGCACGTGTTTATTTCATATTCGTGATGTACGTGCCGAGTTCTTTCATTTGAATACCATGAAGGCTCTTTTTGCAACACCGGAAGTCGCACTTCCAGTCGCCGTTGTTGATTCCGGTCGCCATCTTGGATTAATTTTTAACTCGCCCTGTATACACAACGTCTTTCCCAACACCCTGTATATTACCAACACTCAGCCGCCATGTTAAATCCATCCCAAATAATTCTATCGATGACGTGTGCCGACGTGTTGAAAAATTCTTCTACTCCCAAGCTTTTAAGTCTCTCTCTCTTTCTTACACATATCATTAATTCCAGGGGACCACGCAAGGGGGAGCCGCAATGGACTAATTCTCTATCCCATACTTTCCGACTTTTCAAGTCTCTCTCTTACGCATGGGCTCTTATGACAAGGTCACCGAATGGAGCGCATTACGGCGCCTCAGATACATGCACCATCCGCGCACACTCCAACCCTTTGCTCCCCACTCTTTCACCATTCCAAGATGGCTGTGACGTCATGTCTGGACCAACCGCCGCCATACCTACTCACTGCTGATTTTCTCATATATTAGTCAAATGTTTAAATAATTAACACAAAATTATAAACAAAAAGGGTCAGTGCAGATATGTAGTACATTCTTTTCTTTACATGCCAATTTGTTTTATTTTTTATTTATAAGTAAATAAATTATAAAACGAGAATAAAAATACGGTATTTCATTTAAGGGCTATGTAAAGTCCCAGTAATTGATTTTTTGTTAGGAATTTTCTCCGGCCTGCATAGCCTCCTGTCAAGATAACTGAAAAAACACTAAAAACTGAAAGTAAGAAGTAACGGCTTTTATTGGTTCAAGATCGTTATCTACTCTATATGCTTGTCATATTTTTTAAATAAATTTTAAAATTAAACCGGCCTTTGATGTTATTTTAATTGTTCGTGATTAAATTATATCTATCTGATTGTGGGAGTGGCAATTCAGCAATTCTTACAATTTAATGATTTAAAAACATTTGGCAACAACGCTGACATATTCTGTCAAAAAACAAATTCATAATATTTTGTTTATAAAATGTAATTGAAATTGGCCAGTCACAGTCCAGTACACACCTTAGGTGAATAGTTTGCATTTGCAGGCAGCTCATAGATTCCAGTGAATTAATAAATACATTATGGAGAATAGAGATAGAAATAACATGAACCCCCTATGGGCTCCAGGTGGTTCATTGGGAAATACAAGTCAAACAAATTCAGGTCCTCTATGGAATCCAGAATGTACTCCAGATAACAAGCCATTGAGAAAACCAGTGAGTAATTTGCGACCTGAAGCTAAAGAATATATTCCTACTCAAAGATATAAACTTGTCGAAATGCAACCAACCAAAAGTAACCGATCTTCTGCACAAGATAGATTAAGTAAACTAAAACTAAATAATGACGATCTTAATGATGTGGGAAAAGATTTTCACGAATTGCAAGGATTAATCGTAAGTGTGACTAATGTTCCTGGACAGTTTGAAGATTTAATTGATACCATTATGTGCACATTTGAAAGATATACAGAAAATGATTCAATGGTTAATGATATAGCACTTTTTATATTTAATCAAGCCGTTAATGAACCTAGTTTTCGATACAACGGAGCTCGTTTATGTGCTCTAATAGAAGATATGTGTCCGATTTTTGGGAATTATTTACAAAACTTCTGTAAAAATGAAGCTTTTAATAACGTGTCACGGCCTGGATTTACACTTTTTCTGGCCGAATTGTGTGTACAGATAAATGCAGAATATTCAGCTGATAATTTATATTTATCTATCAATAAATTGCTTTCTCATGGAGGAGACGATAATGTTAAAGCAGTCTGCCAGACATTAAAGGTAACTATGATATATAAATATTTTATTAAAGATTATTATTCGATTCCTAATAACACAATTTTAATATGACCGACAATATTGTAAACAAATACATATTGTTTAGTGTACATATTCTGAAAACAAATATTATATTATTGTTTTTAAACAATCCAGGACAGATTAAACAAATGAATAATATATAAGTTTTTCATGACAGCTGAATCGGCTGCATTTCATATAATGGAATTTCTTCTATCAGCGATATGCTGGGTTGATATTCGGACTTTTTGTCTTCAACTTTTAATACAGTGAACAGGGATACAGTATCGGCGATATATGTCAAAATGAGTTATGTAAAAGGCAAAATTGCGAAAATTTTGATTTTGCGGTGGGCTCCCATTTGGCGATAAAAAATGTTAAGGCTAAAACACCTTAAAATTTTAAGGTGTTTTAAGGGAATTTTTAAATATGTGTATGTCACAAACAAATCTGAAATATATTCATATTTATTTGCTGCTAAAAAATATTTGAATAACAGGGTTCATGGTACATTATTGCAATAATGAATACAAAAAAGGAATTTATTTAACAAAAACGAAAAACACTAATATCGAACAACATACAGTAAAACTTTTTAATGTTGACCCAAGTCAGTGAGACTTTCAAGCAGATGTGGGAGTTGCGCGGGAATATATGCAATCAATTCAAATTAATCCGGTGTTATTGTACATTTGTAGACACAGCGTTTTGACTGTTATGTTATATTAGTTGAAAGCAAAGACCAAAAATCTATAAGTTGAATTTTGTTTTGGAGTATACACGCTACTCTCTCCATACCACTCTTTCTGCACGAGGATTTAACTTTAGGTCAACTCAATTTTGGTCAGCTCTAAATCTGGGTCGCAGTTTCTGTGCCATTCTGTCACAATTGAGCGTGTTACTAATTTGAAATTACTATCAAAATTGGCCTATATCTTTTAGTCTTTTGGGCATACAACTTTTGCAGAATACTGGCAACCCCAGATAGTGAAGTCCGGTAATATCAAATTTGTTTATAGCAAATTCTGGGATACAACGTACCTACTTAATTTGAAACAACGAAATTTTTTTCATAAGCTCAATTTTTTTTTACTGGTTATAAGGACTTTTCTATAAAGCGAACTGAAATGTATCAAAAATTGGCACAATTTTTCTCTTATAATGAACTTTTTAGAGATTCCCTGAATTAATAATTTGCGGTAATTTATTTTATAGTATTAAGGTGAAGAAAATATCTTTTACAAATTGCACTAATTATTATTTTTTGCAACAATGTTTTACCACACAGTGGCATCATCAAGCGATGAATCTGCTTATAATTTACAAATTACAGTATTTAAATATAAGTAATACATGGAGGAGGCGATTAATATGCGCATTGACAAAACATAAATTACAAAATATGCGATTGAGTGCATTGCTTCTTGGAGAGTTAATTTTGTCCCTTTATTACACTTATGTAAAATTTTGAATTCCTTATTGAATGAGTGTTGATATTCAAATAGATGATCAGCATAAGTTGAATGACCAATCTTCTGGGTAAAACTTTTTTTGTGTTCATTAATTATTTCTTTGAAACTCCTTTCCGTTTGCCCTACGTATAATTTTGTGCAGTCACCGCTAGCCAACAAATAGACACCTGAATTCTTAGTACTTTCTTTTGCATTATTTATATAAGATGAAATTGAATTTTTAGTTTGAAAGGAAACATTTAAATCAATTTTTTTTAAATCATTTGTTATTTTTACTGATGGAATAATTCCCATATAGGTTAAAAAAACATAGTGATTTTTTTATTTATTTTTAATATCGGGATATATTAGAGAGGTTAATACACATTTTTCTTTCTGAATTAATAATTTAGAAATGATAGATTCAGTATATCCATTGTTAATTGCAATTTGTTTAATTCGTTTTAATACTAGTTTAAAATTGGATTTTGATAAGGGGTATGATAATAATCTAAATACTGCCGATGTCGAATGTTTGCTAAATTAAAGCAACGTTAGGTACGATCAGCACTTGGATGGGTGGCCGTATAGCCTCGCCTTCGGCGAATTAACGGCGCTCTAGATATCGCAGGCAAATTTCTAGAGTAACAACTTAACTTAACACACACATACCTACATGAACACGGCTGAAGGACCTCGAGGTCGATGGCCAGTTGGATAAAATTCAACAAAAACAATTACTACTACTAATCTAAATAACATTGAATGAAAAGATACCCGCTTTTATGATGTTGGATGAAATGATTATTAGTGTCCGACCGAAACACGATTTTCGGCCGAAATGGAATATTTGGCCCTTCTTCTAGTTTCGGCCGAAACCAAAACCGAAACTTGTAAGTAAGCAAAAAAAAAATGTTTTAGTTAAATTTTTATTATACCTTGTAATCTAGCATTTTTCCAAAACAAATTTCATTAAATAATTATATAAAATAATTTAAGTTATTAATAATTATATTAATTATTAATTATTTAGCAAAAGAAACAATAAAACTACAACTTTTATCATTTTTTAAGTTTTTATTTATCTTCAAAACAATCAAATAAATAGTCTTTTTTAAGAAATATGCTACTTTTTGAATAATATTAATAACACCGCTTTTTTAATTCCAATTTCACAGACTAATGAGATCTTACATTTAATACTTTTGCACTAAACAGTTATGAAGTACACTCAGAAAATAAATACTATAATTATTATTTCTTATAATTATTATATTTTCGAAAGGAAGAAAATCGAAATAACGTACTAAACAAAACTGTTGCTAAACAAAAATTAACAACTATAATTAGAATTTCATGGTTTATCATTGCGGTTCCGAGAGATGACGTTGGATTGTCCTTTTAAACACTGTCTGATCCTGGAATTTCATCGTCTGCATTTGATCAGAAACGTGATTGTGGGTATCCCTTTTTTGTTCTAACAGCCTCTGTAACATCAAATATGTACTGTTCCATCTCACATCGACATCTTGTACCAAAGCATCTTTTGGCAGTCCACACTGTTTTCGACATTTTGTTAATTTTCTGGACTTCACTGTGGTGAAAATAGCTTACGATTTTTCAGCATTTTTTATGATAGCTTTCGTTTTGCATGTGTGACACACAACCACTAGATTCATAAGAACCATCCATGGCACAAACCATATTGGTGCTTTATCACGTAACATCAGAAAAAAATTTCCATTAGGTTCCTTTCGTTAACTATCTCTCTTAGTTTTTCTTCAATATATTGGATCTTGTGTTAGGACAGCTGCACCCAATATCATTTTTAGACGTTGCTGCTCTATAATAAAATGTTCCGCAAAACTAAGCAGTGAACATGTTTTGCTTGCATTTGTCCATATATCGGTGGTGGCACTTAACCACTCACACTTTGCAACTAAATCCTTTACTTTAGTTTTAACCATTTCATAGGTTTGAGGCATGAAAGATGTTCTTTCGAATTTTTCAGACATAAATCGATATTTGTGAAAAGCTTGGGGATCAATAAAATTCAGTCATTGAAATGCATACCCTTCTACCAAGGAATGCGGCAGCATATCCACAATTATCAAATCCACAATACATTTGTTTATTCTTTTTGTAATTTCATGATCATCTGGACATTGTACAGACTTACATTTATTGGTTTTACTCAGAATGGTGGACTGAATTTGGTTTGGTTTGTTGTTAGTATTGGTATTTAAGGAGATTATTGAATCCATTTGCTTTGATTTTTTTTTTTCATATTTCAAGTCGACCAATTCTGATAGCCGCTTTAATCTTGTCTATGCTCCGAATCATGAAGTTTTGATAAGTGTTGCTTCAATCCGTGTAGTGTTTGTTTTTTGGGTTCAAGACTACCTAATGAAAATTGTTTATTACATACGTTGCAAACGGCTTTAGATAAATTGGTAGTACTTTTATTGAAGTACTGTCAATTGTTGGATTCTTTTCTATTTGTTGTAACATTTTATAGCTGTAACAATAAATAAAGTAAGATATAGAATAATTAAATTAAATTAAATACGGTACAAAAAAATGTTGATTCATTAATTTAATTTTTTGAAAAATATTTTTATTTAATCAATCAATAAATTATTATTTTTTACTATCTAATACAATGTAATTTTAGTTTTCAGTTTTCAGAAAATTTAAATATACTAAAATGCAAAAATAATATTTAATGTACTTACTTACCATTTACAGACACTGATAATCACAAAAATCCAATATCAAACAGTAGAATATCAAAAAATTTCGAATCTTTATTATGTTTAAATTAGACAGTGGATTGTCCACACAATAAGCTGGCAAAAATTAGTAATTACTGTATTACTGGCAAACGTTTTTGACAAAGTATGGTTTGTAAATGATAATATGTGTACTGCTTCATTTATTCTATACTGCTTAAAATAGAGAATATTGCCGCCAAATTAATTTAAATAAAAATTGTACATTGTTAAAATTGGCGGAAATGTTATAATAAATCTTTTTCGGCGAGAAAAGCATCTATTTAATTTACTATTCGCTATCTTTTATATAACATAGCCTACAGGGCTACACTGTTCTAATTACACTATATTGAAATAAAATCGTTTTTAAAATTTATAATTTAATCGATTAAATATAAAATAAGGAAACAATAGCATAATCTAATGTTTGTTTAATAATATATAATATTATTTTTTAAATCAGATTTATATTATAATATATAATATATAATAAATAATAAATATGTAATCCAATAGGAGTAGATAAATGTATAAAACATATATATTTCAATAAAAGCCATAAAGATTTCTGCCAATAGCGGGCTTGAAGGGTCTTCCATTGCTAATCCTTCCGTTTGCTGGTAAAACTGATTATCCAATTGAAAATAATTTTGCACAAGTCATTTCTTGAGGAGGGTTATTCTTTCGTTAATTATAACAGGATTAACATTTTCCGAAAATAAGCTTTCTGTAATGATGTCAACAACCTGTAGCGGTGGTAAACAGATTAACAACATCAAAGGATAAAAGTTTTGCATTATTGGAAAGTTTTATAATTTTAGTTTTATTTATTAATAACGAGTTTTTTTACCGCCTATTTTGGTTTAAATTTAGTGTGAGCTAAAATAATTTTGATAAATTTCTACAAGGGCCTGACAAATATGAAACAATTGGTCTTATTTGGATATTATCTTTATGTAATTTTAACAAACCATATAATTTTGGGGGTTGTGGATTCATTTTAATTAAAAACTGTTTTTGTGTATCATTAAATAAAAATTCTATGTCTGATGACTGATTTTTTAATTGTGTCTGAAATTTACGTGTGGAGTTCGATTTTAATAATTTAAATTGATTAGTATTTAAAAAATTACAGACTTTGTTATTATTATATTCTCCTTTTGAAATAGCTACTACGGTATTGCCTTTATTTGCTTTTGTAAAAACAATATTATCATTAATGAATTTGGTTTTAATAGTTTTTAAAATTGTCAATTGTACGTTATTTTTAGAATTACGCTGTTTTGGAAAGCGCTATTTCCGATTCAATTCTCGGTTTTTATTATTTGTTTTTATATTATATTTGAACACTTTAGATAATAAATTTGATTCCTCTATTGAAAATTGAGTGTTACTTAAATTAATGAATCTGTCTTGAAATCTGATTTAATGATAAGTTATTATTAGGACATTGAATTTTTTTTCTGCTAAAAGTGATTTTAATTTTTTATTTTGAATAACATTTTTTTAAAAAAATTTTAAAATAAAAAATTAAAATCACTTTTAGCAAAAAAATTAAGTAATAATCAATGTCCAAATAATAACTTATCATTAAATCAATTATACATTGTTGCGAAAACTAATAAAAGTTTGTGGAATTTGTAAAATATATTTCCTTCACATCAATACTATAATTATGGAATTCCATAAAGTAAAAGGCTAATCAATCGAATTTATTTGATTATTATTATGCATTATTTACGTCGTATAACATATAACCTCGTGTAAGTATTGTGCTCCCTGGGTGTGTAAGACATGTTTAGTTTTTATTTACTGTCAGGTCTTGGGTTACTATTTTTTATCTTCTATTTCAACAAAATGGTTTCAAATAGAGCGTATTAGTATATCAAAACAGGCTTGACAAAAACATGATTTTTTTTAAAATTTAGAAATCTGTTTTTACTCCAATATAGACAGAACAAAGATTGTAATATGTTATTAACATATTTCATGGCTTAACTCAACTTAAAAATTCAAACTCTTTAAAATTTGTGATGTGGCTAATAGTCTTCTTGTCCCGAGGTCTTCAATTAAGAAATAGTTTAGGCACTGAAAAGCAGAAAAAGTAACAAAATAATTTAAAACAGATGAACTAGCTTTTTTAAGAAACGTAGTGAAGTGTTGGTCTCATCAATTGGACGTTGCGAATAACTTGAACATGGTACCTTTCGGTTTTTTTATGTGTTCAAGTTCTGATGTTAAATGTCTTTGTCACCTATCTTATATATTGCTGTGGTTGTGGTTTGTGGTGGGCTGGCTTCTGCTTTCCGGAAATTACACAATTAAGCTGCGGCAACACATGTTGCCCCGGCCCATCACCTCTTCAACACCTATAAGCGTCTTCTTGATTGATTTCTTTCTCATCTTTGCTTTTTTCATATTTTTTTGTTTTTCCTTTGTCTTTTATGGTTTTTGTTTATTGTGTTTAGTTCCATTTTGGTTTATTTATGTTCTTCTCATTTCAAACTCCTCAATTTTTTTGTTAAAATTTTTTTTGCTAAGTTTTTTAGTGCCCTCTATTTATGTTTCTTACATGCATTTGTTAATGAAAATGGTTTTTGTAATTCTTTTCTGCCATACTCCCATGCCTCGCATTCTACTAGCTTATGTTCTGCATTGTCATGAGTCTTCTTCGCAAAATATACATACATCTTTTTTCTTTTTCCATTTTGCTTATTTTTTTGTAGGTATTTTCTAAAAGCTTTGTGGCCGGTTAGTAATTTTGTTGTATAAAAGCAGGTTCTCTACACATTCTTTTAGTTTTGTAATTAGTTCCCTGGTCCACTTATCTATTGTTTCTGCCATCTTTCCATTATTTTCTCCCATACCTTTCTCTTTGCTTTTTTGTTACTTGTCTTTACTAGTTTCTTTATGTCTATCCATTCTTCTACCATCAGATCAGTAGGTGGTGTTGCCGCTAGTACTTCTATTGCTTCTTGTGATATCATCCAGTAGGCCCTACAGATTCGCAGCGAACTTGCGCTCGTAGCACTTCTTATATTTTTTTAATTTTATTTTGTCTTCAAGGCCACTCCCCATGTTTCTGCGGCGAACAGTAATTAACTTCTTGCCGCTGTTAATATTAGCCAATTCAGGTTTCCCTCTATCTTATTTGTTTCTGTAACCGCTTTTTTGACCTGTTCGTTCCATTCTTTTGCTTCCAGTGCCACTTTGAGATATTTGAATTTTTTCCCTTCAATTATTTGTTCACCTACCCTTATTTTCTTTACTACTCAACTTTCAATTGCGAACTCTACCCTTTCCTTTAATACTTCTATGTCTCCATATGTACCTACTAGTGCCACATCGTCCGCAAATGCAGTTATTGTCACCCCTTCTGCTAGCTGCATCCCGAGTAGTTTATTATAAACTAGGTTCCATAACGTGGGCCCTAATGCTGAACCCTGTATATGCTTATTGACAGTTAGAATCATTTTTTTCAAATACATTTTATCAAAACGCTAATAAGAGCGTAAATCTATTAAAAGCCATTACAGTGTGAAATATATTGATAGCGGTTACATTCGTTCGCCAAAGATCGCGTAGATTGCGATGATCATTTCTATATAGACTAGCAAGGTATAGGATACCAACTACCGCCTTTATTTCAACAATATTGGTCTATATCTTCACAATATAAATTGTCTTTATAGGATAACGCCTTTTGTTAATCTACATTTTCCTAATCCTCTTACTAGATTTCTACCTTGCTGATAGCTCCATATTATCTTAATTGTTTTCTTTGTTAACTCTCTTTTCTTTGTTGCGTCTCTTTCATCTGCTCTTTTTCTCCTAATGTCGATTTTACCTCTGTAAATCCATACTGTTCCTTTTCTCATTTTCATTTTTCTTCTATCTCTTCATCTATTTTACTCACAATGTTTTTTTTTCCATTATCTTAGCTAGTGTGTTGATATGTGTAGATATATCGACCCATAAGTCGTTGGTTTGCCTGTTTCTTTCTTCTTTTCAATCAGCACTAGGTTTGCCTCTTTCCAGCATTTTGCAAACGTTGCTTCATTCATTCATGTATCTATTATTTGTGTTAGTTTGATCTTGTTTCCTTCTGACGATGCTTTTACTATATCTGTTGTTATCTCCTCTGGGCCTGGTGCTTTGTTGTTACGTAGTTCCCTTATCATTTGTTTTAATTCTTCCACTGTTGTCGGAACTATTTCTTCTTCATCCCTCTTTCCTGTTGGTTTTTTTTACTGCTTTTCCTTTGGGGAATAATTTTTTGATTATTTAGTAGATAGTTTCCTTAAAAGAAGAAGAAAAAGAAAAAATCTTTTTCTTCTTCTTTTAAGGAAACTATCTTTATTCTTCTTCACACTGCATTTTACTAGACCTATAATTATGTTTATATTTATATATTATATAGTAATTTAGATTTTTCTGTACCCTTTCTTAAGAGATATTATCGTGCACCCTTCATTTTTCGGTTTGTCTTTAATTTCATTTAAAAGTTCTTTCCTGCTAATCTCTGGGCTTATATTGAATTCTTTCTTTTATTTTTTGTATTTTATTTTCCGCGTCCATTGCGTTTGTAACTTTGTATCATTAGCAGTTTCCCATTTTTCGTTTCTCTTATCTCTTTAAAGGTTTTTCTTGAAGGCTTTTATTTGAATTTTTGCCTACCTTAGTAGGTCTGCATATGTTACACCTTCCTTGCTCACTACTGTTTTAGGTCTTTTTTCCCTAATCGATTGAGTTGTCTGTAATTGTGTTGGAACATATATTCTCATCTGTGCTCCAGCCTTTCTTCCGGGTAGCTCCATTATTTTTTGCGCCTCCCTTGAAAAATGTATGATTTTAATTTGATTTTAATTTTACACCGATTTTTCCAAAAATATATGTTTATAAATATAATTAATTAACAGTAATACAAAAGATAAAACATTTATAACTATATTAGTGTATTTGTCTGTCATGTTTAAATTAATCTTTTTAATAAAGTTTATAAATAGCTATTATTGATAATGTTGAAATTATATAACATTTGTAAAAGGCTTTAGAAATAAGTTGTGATAAAAATTTAATTGATTGGTAATCAATAGTAATCATAGATTAAACCACAATTACTTCAATTAATTGTCATCCAACAAGCAACCGAAATATAGAACGTCATACAGAAAAGGTATAATAAAAATATGCAGAATAATCAAAATCTCATTATGCAGAAAAGGTATAAACAATTCCAACATTTTGTTACACAGTTCGTACGGACTGCAACTTGTTAGAACCGAACGGTAATTTTTGCAAATTATCTTCAAAATGCAATGGCGGGTAATAAATACGCAATAGAATAAATTTTTATTTCATTAAAATATAAATGAACATAACTATACAAGGTGTTTTTTTCAAACGTATCCAACCTGCATATCTAGAAAATCGAAACAAAACAAAAAAATCCCTGAACACGTCAATTTCTATTTCGATGGGGACATCTTTTGACACGTGTGTCACTTTTTCCATCCCTTCCAGCAAGTACCTTTCAACATTTTTAAATACTATTACCCACTTTGTGCCACCTCATTTGAAAGTGTTATTTTTAATTTTTTTAAATGTTTAAATATGCTGCCAAAAATAATTATTTCTCAAATTAATATGAAATAGGCGAAACATTTAAAAACCTTGAACCATGTGAATTTTTATTTTAAAGAGGTCATCTTTTGACATACAGTGATTTGATATGCAAAGAGTGTATAATTTTTATTTAAAGTATGAGCTTAAATAATGACCAATTTTTAAATCAAATTGTTTAAAGCTTCTACTTGAGTCTTTCTTTGTCGACATGATCTCAGCCGCTTTTTGAGTTAACTGCCTGCTACTTCACAACTTGACTCGCAACTTGTACTAAAGCTCGGGTTGATCTGCTTAGTGTTTAGTATTTAATGCAAGTTGAGAGTTAAGTTGTCAAGTAGTACAAAAGGGTTTTGGAGTAAAACCATTTAAAGCGAGCTTTGACTTATAAAACATGCAAGTATAATTGCGAGTCGTTTAGTAACTTAGCAGTGTGGACAGCGAAGTGTTTAGTGAAATCAATGGTAAATCTATTTATTCGACGAAATAGAATTGGTTCTATTTTGCAGCAAGTAGCAAATAGACCCTACTCCAGTCCAAACAGGAAACACGCCTACAAACAATCCGAAAACTTGTGAGCAATCAGATTATTTATAATTTTTTTACAATAATTAATTATTATTACGTGTTACTAATATTCATAATAAAATTTAAATAACTAAGTTATATTTGTTTTATTTTATATTGTAAAATTTTATTGTATTTATTTTTTAAATTCAATCATTCTTAATTTTTATGTTAGAATAACATTTTCCTCGTTTTTTATTTTTAATATTAAATTAAATTATAATATAATATAATAAATTAAAATAATATTAAATATCAATTGTTAATTATTATTCGTTTATACATTTCCATTTTCTATGGGAATGCGATGTTTATTTATGATGCTTCCGTTTTTGTGAATTATGTGATTATGTCGTGGGCCAATTAATAATATACAAATTGATTAAAGAATTTGATTTATTCTTTTTGTTTTATTTTAATAGAATGGGGTTCTCTTGTACAAGTATAATAATCGACTGCGGAATGTTTCTCAGCGCCGGTGCTAAACAGCTCGCAGAATTTTGTGTCTTAGGTTACGTAGATAAAAAATTTGCAGTCAGCAATGTCTATTGCATTTAATAAAATGCATTAAACATAGATTACGCCACTTGTACCATAATTAATAATAATCTTACTATTAAATAAAATGTGGAGTCATAATATAACACCTCGCATTTTAAAGAGTTCAAATTGTTAATTAATAATTTGAAAAGTAGTGGCGGGTTCTTCCAATTTTTTTTATGGCATTTTTCCCTATTAAGATAAATTATAAAAACTAAGATTACAATTAAAATTATAACATAAAAACTAATATTAGAATGAATTACTTTACTATGTGAAAATTGCAACTCTGTCAATTTAATATGAGTTTTTAGTAGTTCATTCTTTACAAATATTGGTTGTAATTCTTTGCTCGTAACGTTAGTAAAATTTGTAAACTTATCATTGTAATCTATAAATTCGAAATATCTAACATTAT
The DNA here is from genome assembly GCA_030264575.1 of Tachinus sp. AB-2021. Taxonomy (NCBI): domain Eukaryota; kingdom Metazoa; phylum Arthropoda; class Insecta; order Coleoptera; family Staphylinidae; genus Tachinus; species Tachinus sp. AB-2021. Next base: position 2,297 of record JARJEC010146823.1, on the reverse strand, counting down.
TAAAAACATAATTTTGCACAACTTTGATAAAATATTTGCAATGATCTTTTGTATTCAAGTAATAACTTCCTTTCAGATATTTGGTTTTAATAATATTATTACAGTTAAGAGTTATTTTCATTTCGATGGAATTAATCACAAATATAATATTTTCAATATTTCAAAGTTCGTGTATTTCATCAATCTCTTTTACACAGTTATTAATATTATACATTGATTGTATTACTTAAAAGTTTAATTTTACATTGTGTATCATTTTGAATGTTATGTATCAGAAATTGACAAATACCATTACTTTTTATATTGTTTGCAATTTAATGGGATGACATACTTATCATTATTAATGGCAATTTCATTTAAGTTTATTTGAATTTTATAATATTCATGGTTATTTGTTAATATGTGTACGTTATATAATTTATAATGAATGTAGAATGAACTTTATTAAAGGTATTTTTACAATAAAAGTAATTTTATAATCTAATGTATAAAATTTGACATCCATCAAAGTTTCTAAATTATATAAATTATTCATACTAATTTCAAAAGGAAATTTTAAATTATCTGATAAATCTATTGATTTTAATATTTTTAATAAATACACGTGTTCAAATAATTTTGGACACAAGATATTTCTTGAAGCCAAAGTTAAGCTTAAAAGTAACTGTTGTAGCTCGTTTCTAATAGAATTTACAAAAAAAAATGATATCTAACTCTTGCTGGTTGTTCGCGCAAGTTATGTGTGAGTTTAATGAATTGATTTAAACCCGTGGCTTGGTTATTCAATTGAGTAATAACATCATCTAGACTTTTAGTTGGAGTTTCTTTCAATAATTTTTGATTTTGATTAAGTTCATTTATTTGATTTTCAAATTTTTGTCCGTCTTCAATGTTTAAGTTTTCTGTGATATGACTTATTACGTTTCCAACAAAGTTAAATAGGCGTTTGTTTCTACATTTCTTAAAAATCATTAGTAATATTGCATTAATTTTCACTTCTTGTTATTTTACTATCTCAAGAGTGCTTTTTAGCAAAAGTTTAAATCGTTATCCTGCTTGGAGTGAGTATAATTTTTCAATGATTCAATAAGTTGTGAATAATCTACTGCTATAGCTAAAGTTATTTGTTTATTAATAATCTTATTTTCAATTTTTATAAATTCTCCAAGTATCCAGCTCATCTCACTAAGCACGCATCTGTAACAACAGATTTAATTGCATCAGTGTGATATTCAAAATTCTTACCTTTTTTATTTTTACTTTTAGTATTGTTTTGCAATATTTCAATAATTTCAAAAGGACCTTTTGTTATAGGATTTGTTTTTTAATACCTTCCTGGAAATTTTATGTAAATGTTTTGGCCAACTATTAATTCTTTATTATTACGTTTTTTGTTTTGTATGTTAATATAATTTTCTTTATTTTTTTGTTGAAAATTTGCAATTTGATCGTTAATTAATTGAATCTGTTCTTTATGTTTATTTATCATTTCTGAATTTATGTTTTGATTTTGAATGCCAAGAATTTCTTGAAATCCTCCTAAAAATTGTTCAACCGGTTTCCTTTTTGTAACATTGTTAATTGAATTATTATAATAGATTATTGCTAGATTCATAAAATTATCATTATTACTAAGTATTCTGATGTGCTCTACTAGCGTTGAACGAAGTCTTTTAATTTCACCATTTGACTTTATATTATGGAGTTTAATTAAATATTTTATAACCTCGTTATTGAATTCTTGATCATTGTTGAATATTACTTTCTCTGGTATTGCTAATAAATTTGATTAACGATTTTGTAATTTTCGACGGTTTTATTCTGCATTTACATTGCTTGTGCAAATTTACTAAATACATCAATGATTGTAAGGTATATTCTGTTTTTATTTTAAATACATGGCAATGTATCTTTTTCATAGGTTTAGTAATTTTTCAGTTATTTGTAATTGAGTTTTCATGGGATGACATACTTCACACTTTTTAACGCATTAGATTATATCATTATGATAATTGTTCCAATAGTATTTTTTTCGAATTTCGTTATATATTTCATTTCGATTATTTTCTACGTGACTTTTCTTTATAATTGATAATTGCTCACCCTCATCTGTTATAACATTTACCTCTTTCGTACATATAATTAACTGAATGCATCATTAAGATTTTAGGAAACAATTTTGCATAATATTTTATAAATTTCATCTGAGCATAATATGAAGTATTTTCTATTAAACAAATTTTGTTTCATAAATTTTAGTAGATTTTGGAATTGATTTAATTCATTTATTTTTAGTT
>JARJEC010146759.1:0-15808 GCA_030264575.1 Tachinus sp. AB-2021 | reverse complement strand
TCTTGTTAAGTATTGAATCAAATGTATGTTTGATTATTTATAATTTACGTTGTTTTTTAGTTTATCATTGTGAATTTAGTTTACTTTCAGTTTAATTCGTTAACTTCATGAAATGAATAATGTATTTTTATTAGTATTATTATTAAAAATGCTTATTTTTAACTTTTTTTGCAAAATTTTACTTAATTTTAACGTACTTGTTACTTTTTATAAACATCTACGTATTTTATATTATCTGGCGGTTCAAACCTGTCTAGCCATTTATAAAAAATGTGCATAATCATCGTAAATTAATTTAAAAATAATATAAAATGTATTTATCTTGTCATTCATATTAAAAATTAAAAAGAGATTAGATTATTTACAATTTTATTTGCTTCGCAGATACATAAAATACGTATTTTGCGCAGACACGACACGGCTTAAGGCAGGGAGGGACCTAGAACTTTGTAATAAACAAACCGACGACGGCGACGAGACGAGACAACAGTTGTTTCACAGCCGCGATTCAATAATAACGTACGGCCGCGCGATGGCAGGTTCAGTGATTCGATATTCCGTACAAAAAATTGCATATAGACGTACATTGGGGATCTTCCGCAGACAATTATCTAGTGCAAATATTATTAAATCTCCATACCCAGATGTAGAAATACCAAATGTATCAATACCGGAATACTTATTTGAGGGAACTAAAGCATATGCAAATAAGATAGCATTTGTAAGTACTTTTTGCATGTGATAATTTTAATGAAAATATTTTTTTTATTAAATTTATAAATAATAATTGAAAATAGAATGTAATCTTCTTTGTTGCTAAATAAAATTTATTTAAATATACTTATTTAAATAATTATGATAAAATTCACGTTTATCATTAAATGTTAAAATAGAATTCATGTCACTGTTATTATCATATTTTTTAAAATAATTATAATAATATAAAGCGGGGTCATGTAAAAACAATATTTTCAAGTCGGCTTTTTAAACTCTCTTCGTTCTGGGATTTGTGGCAAATATATTTCTATCTTGAAATGCTGCAAAATATATTTTGCACATTTCGCAATTTAACTGTTTTATTAATATATATTGGATTTATAATATTAATAAAACAGTAATTATAAAGTAAATATAGAGAGATTGGAATATGTTGACAACTGAACTTGAAAATGTATTTATATATTACGAAAGGATGCTGCCTCATCATTTAACCTAATTTTTAAAAATAGTACAATATATAACCCAAAATCAGTGACAACAAGCAATTTAGACTTAATTGGCACAAATATGTGACGTCATGGAAAGTTACGAATATTAATAATTTACTATACTTAATTTTTCAGGCGCAGAATAATTGATCTTATATGAATTTTAAATTAATCTTGATTTCCATAAACGAACTGATAGTATATTATTATTATCTGTCAATGTTTATTGTTACATAATAACATTGAACATATTCAATGATAATATTATTAACAAATAAATATTCATAATTGTTACATAGTAATTTTAATATACAGGGTGAGTCGGGAGGAATCTATCAATCTCAACAAGTGTATAATACACGTGAATATAATGTAAAGCTCCAATGATCCGATTTTTTATTGTTATCAATTTATGGAATAATTTAAAATAAACAAAACTCCATAAATTCTACTAGCTCGTTTTTATGTTAACATTGTTAACACTGGGATGTTTTACGGTCTCGCAAAGTTTATTTTGATAAACACATTTATTTGGATATCTGTAATCTGGAAACCGTAGAGTCCATAGCCGATACTTCAACAGCAGCCGTAGCATTTTAATGACAAAAACCATAAACAAACATTATACTTACATGTTATCTTCTAAATTTGAATAAGTGTTTACCATTTAGTAAGACTTTAATCGAATAAACTCAGAATTAAACGTTAAATCACTATCTCAATACACCTGCACATCAGAACAACAAAGACACCTTATTTTTAGTCGTGAGCATGGTATAATGCATAAAGAAATCATTCTATGTTTTTGCTTTATAATTTGATAACAAATAAAATCTGAGTTTTTTACATTATTTTTACGAATATAATACATTTTTGAATTTTGAACTTTTCTCCCAACTCACCCTGTATAGTACTAATTTGAAGAAAAAGTTTAAAATACAGTTTTTATGTGTGTTTATCATAAGAGACATTTTTTTGTTTTGATTTGTCCCAATTACATTTCATTGCAGTTGTTAGACAACGAACTTTTTGGTTCAGTAATAGTAGATTACGTAGCAAGAGTGGTTATGCAGCATATTACATAGGAGTTGAAAAGTTGCGCACGCGGCACGAGAAGCGTACCATACTTTATGCTACTACTTTGGGGGTAATTGTGAAATATGTTATTTTAACGTAAATGGTATCTACGCAGTACCTTGGATAAACTAGGCAAGATTAGCACGATAAGCTATCACTATGACATTTTACGTGTAGAGTCAAACCGTTTGTGTTAAACTATCACATAATGACACTCATATTGCAGGAATTATTCACGCCAGGGGGGCTAATTTTAACAAGTATTATTTTAAAACAAACAGTATTTTAACACGTTTTGACTAATGATCCGCCGGAACCATGATTTGGCCGGAACCAGATACCGGATCCATCACAAATAAAAAAAGCGAGTGTGCGTACAACACGCACAGTAGAAGTAAAACTTTTAATTTTATTATAATATAATTATACTGAAAAATAAATGTCAACGTCAGTGTCATTTTTGTTATATATATATACAGCAACCTTGGCAATGCACGCGTCCCCAGTCTAACACGTTCCCATTCGTCGCTGCGCGTTTCCCCATCAGAAACGGGATAAATTTTCTTGTTTGTTTTATTTCTCCGCTTTTTCGGACTCTCACTTTAATAATAAAAGCCGGAACCGGACCGTAACCGAATCCAAGAACGGATCCATGAAAATATAAAATTACTAGTAAATCCTAGAAATTATTAAATTATTTTTTCAATCTTGTTGCATTTTTTTGTTTAATTTTTTTCAAAAATTAAACAAAAAAATATCTTTTAATTTTTTAATTTTTTTTAAAGCAAATAAACTTTTCTTCATAGAAGCAAAAATATCAAAAATTTTCGTCAAGCGTAAAATGAAATGAATTTTTTTTATCTTTTCCCATTTTTATGCTTATTTCAGAATGTTATGCTTATTTAGAGCTTTTTTATGACATATTTGACAAACAAAAGAAAATTATAAAAAAATAATTTGGAGATCAAAACAAATTATTTACCACAATATTTTATTTTCACTAATTATTTGACCAACAGAAACAACATTATTTGTGATTCAACGGTTTCACTTGGTACGTAGTTCTAGGATCTATTGGTCAAAAAGTAAAACAGTAATCAGAGTACATATTAGATGGTTTTCAAATATTACATAAAATATCAACTATTTTGACGAGTAACATATTACCAATGTTGACATAGATCCGGTTATTATAGTAAAAATTTAATTTTTTTAAAATAGCAAGTGTCAACGTCGAAATAAGTTTTTCAGCTTATAAAAATATATTAAGCACAATTCACTTTTTTGGCATGATTAGTTTATTAGCCTGCAATAAAATGCATAACGGAATTTGGATTTGATTCTACTTTTGATTTGGATTTATATACAAAAAATATTATCATAATAGGTTTGATCTCTTGTAAAAATGGTATAATTTTGTATTCATGTTCGTAAAATAATATTTTTGATTACAAATATTATAAATATCATAACATATAAATTTTGTTGTTTATAAAAAAACTTAAAAAAAATGTCAGTATTTATTGCGTTAAGATGGGAGCGAAGTCGCAGGGTTCTACTATTATCTTCCGTGCGCGGATAATTCGCATATTTTTGATTATAGCAATTACCGGCAATAACCACCCATAATTAATAGGCAACCAAATATGTAGTTGTGGTAGTAATTAAGATTAAAATTCCTTATATGGGGGTTTTTAATATGAGGAACAAATAAAAAATAATTTTTATTTGCAAATATTTATTCTGAAACATTTACATAAGGGAAAGCTTCTAAATTTAATAGAGATTGCAATACATTTACCAAACATTTTTCTATAAACATATTGAGTAGTAAGATTGCTACATAAAATTGTAAATCGAAATTTTAGTTATCATAACTCGCAATTATTTAACTCATATATTTAAGTGTCAAAATATCACAAACGTCTATAGGAAAAATCAATAAAAATATTACTTTTCGGCTGTAATATTAAATTTAACACACTTGTAAAAATATAAACATTGTAAAATTATTAGATATTTTTGGGTGGCTAGTGGGCGTATTGGCTACATCATAAAAATCTTCATTTTCCATCCACCTTTAAAGAAAAACTAATAATAATTGTTTTATGATAATTTTTGCGTCACAATTTGTTTTACACACAGACATACATCTTTTCAATGAAGAAGTTTCCGAAAATAACATTGAATTATCTTTATAAGTTTTTAAGAAAAGCTGACAAAGGATTTATGCAACAATTTTCACCTTAAAGCTTTTTTTTTGAATTTTGTGCTTTTTTTAAGGTTTAAATTTTGTGTCATTTTAATTAATTCAATTATCACAGCGCCATAAGTTGTAATTCATAAAAACGAAAAACGATTTGATAATGAAGTCTCTTCTCAAACTGTTTTTGATGTGAGAAAGTGACATTCTAGATGTCAAAACACAGAATAGTACATTCAAACACAAGTGGCAGAAAGCACTCAATTCAGCCATGATTCGCATATTTAGCTACGACACGCGTACTACTCAAGTAGCCGAAGCTACAACTGATTTAAATTATATTATAATTAAATAGAATATCAACATATCCTAAGTCAAATAATCAAAAATTAAATTGATGCTCAAGATTTTCAAGTTAAATGTCATCGCATATCATTAAATTGATAGATCTAAACAATTTTCACAACATGCGATGACATGTTTGATTTATGTATTTGAACAGTGTTGCTGGGCAACTTCATGGGCCTTGTGCCATAAAAGCCAAATTCCGCTCATATTTTTATTACAATAAATAACATCATAGTGGCAAAATAAAATGAAAATATTTGTTTTATCTTCCTATTAATACATCTGAATATAACTATAGACACATCTAGCTCTATTCTATAGCCTATCTCAGACGTAATAAAAGTTAACCTTTGACATTTATAATTATAAAGTTATAGGTAAATACCTATAACTTTATAATTATTGAGAAATGGCGTTTGTTGACAAAATTAGATACAACACCTGATAGCAATGTAATTATCGTTTATACGTCATATTCGGGACGTCTTATGAATTGAAAGAGCTCCAGGTAAATTGTACTTTTGGCATTTGCTTAAATATATTCATAAAACGATCCCAACTACAAACGAAACAAAATACTAGATTGTACAATTTTACACGTATAACACCACGGATTCACGCGGAACCGTTTGCGAAAACGAAAAAGTAAATATTGGTGATACGACAGGTTTGACAGTATTTATATTGCGGCATTTAAACTCTTTCTCACGGTATTATGCCACTAAATTAAAACCACTTCATATTCAGTAGCATTACCAACATCAACTCTTTCACTTATACCTGAAAGACACTATGGAATTTCTTATATCAATGAGTTTATTAAATTATGGCACTTTATTGGCTTCTATTTTAAATTCAGCCAATGAAATGTCATATTTTAATAAACTGTACAAGATTTGATATAAGAAATTGCAACAAGTGAATGTTTGGGCCGGTATTTATAGAAATAGTATCATTGGACCCTTTTTATCGATGGAAATTTGATGGGACCAACTTATTTGAATCTTCTTCAAAATAAAATTGTATTTTTAATTTCAGTTTAGACAATTATTTTATTTTGAAAAATTTTATTTAGTGGAGTTGCCTGTTGTGTTAATTTAAAGTGTTTTTTATCAATTTATTACGATATTTTTGCGACTTTTAAATACGACGCGACACGCGAGTGGATTGTATCCGTTAGTACTCTCCCTCGGCCGAGTAGAGTCCTAAGTACAGAAATTCCGCGAATGCATTGTAACTCCATATATTGTTGTATAAATAAATATAATTGTTATAATTAAATAAACATTTCAACTTTATTTATTAAAAAATGAAGAAATTAATAACATTGTTTATTACTCTTGTTTATTACTATGTCCTTATCTGTCTTAAAAGTACCTCAAATAAATATGGACACATTTTTTCACCTAATATGTATCACCTTGTATACTAGTAATGAAATTGTTTAATATTGAAAGTAGCTCTGGATTGGTTATATTACTTACATAATGTGCAATGTCACAATGATATCGCGTATAAAAATTAAATTAATATCTGGATATTTAGGTCTCTGAATTGTTAAAATAAATAGCTGATAATATATAAATAATAAATATTGCATACTTTAGTCCAAAAAATAATATTTTAATGCCTTTAATTAAAATCCATATTAATAATATGACCTTTGACAGCGATTTCTACAATTGAACTTCCTTCCTTGTGTTATTGGACTATAGTGAAATTAGTGACGTTGTGTTCCATTGTCTTAATACAAAATGTAATCACTTTAAAGAAAATTTACATAGTAAAAATATATTTGTAAAATTAAACTGTTTAAATATTTATTTTAATACGTTTTTTATACATACGCGAATTATAAATATTTGGAATATGTGAGACAAAATTATATAGTATTATAGAGTAATTTATAACAGGTGGAAAAAAATTATATGTAACATTTTACATAAATTTCTGAACAAAAAATAATAACGTTGCAAATTTTGCTTTGTTTCCCCAAAATTTTTAAGAACGTTATTTTTTATTTAAATGTGAATCATTTGATTGCACGTTAGGACGAATGTTGCTATGATCGCTTGGTAGTAACAATAAATGGCAATCCAAGTAAAGATTGTGCGCTAGAAATATTAATGACAAACAAAAAAAAGTAAAGTAAATGGAAATTTTAACAAAAATTTAGCAATTGCTCGGGAACGAGTCTACTACTTAATTTAATTTGATCGAGTCGCGTGCTGCGATGGGTGTTTCCTAACCAAATGTGACTTATATTGTCAAAAGAGTGCAATCAATCGCTAATTTCAAATACACTAATACTATTTTATAGACTATAGGTCAAGAAATATTAAATAAGGAATAGGTTTATTTATTATAATAATAATTATTTATCGTACAATTATTGTATATAATTACATGTGAACTGTAAACATACACAAGTTTATTTATTTGACTGTTATTGTTACGTTAGTCATTTAAAAGCAATGGAATACCAAAACATCGCCTATACTACTTTCATACATCATGAAGCGAAACGCTCTGTTTCTAAGTAGTATACGCTCTGTATACTACTTAGGGTAGGGAACCTTGTTATCGCGAAACAGGCTAAAATGATGAATTTCTATTTGTTAAATAATTTGCGCGGCCTATAGTCAACTAAATACACGAAACATTACAAACTAAAACTTGATTATGTGAGGTTTTGTTTTTTTTCCGGAAAATTCGAGTAAATAAAAATTACTATTTTACGTAATAAATCCGGTAGGTTACCTGTTATAGTACGAGTTGGATATTATGGGACGAGTTTACGTTAGGAGTCGAGTCAGGAATGTACGAGTACAGCCCACCAAAGTCGAGTTGAACTAAAGTTCAATCTTCCCGCAGAGAAAGCGGGTTGCAATTAGTAGGAGACTAGGGTACGATACCAAATGCGACGACTGGAAAACCCAATCGTCGCTCTCAACTCGGTGTGTTCGCAAGTCTCACGGTCCAGGGACCCTTCGCCGCGCCGGCCGTTGGAAGAAGAACGAAATGTTTTATACTTATTATAGTTATACGACATACGTCGTTCCCTTTCGGGGTAGGCAGTAACAATACAGAGTACAACAGCCAATGCACAATTGTTTAATAATGCATATGAGGTTATTTTAAATCAATATAATTTTTAATATAATTAATGTTATTGTTTATTTTATCTTTTTGTAATAATTTGTTTCAGATTTATTTTAAAATGGGACTTAAAATAACCGCTATTTGATAGAGTAGAAAAATCATTAGATACGAACAATAAGCGGATTATAAAAACGGTATAACAAATTTTAATAAAATACAGGATTGATTATTAATAAATTCAGAAAAATATTTTGTAATTGTCAGTAGTCATTCACCTGGTTCTTAAAGTAGCTATGCCACCTCACCAGTTAAGAGTTAAAAAAAGTAAATATGAATTAAGTATTATAATTTAGTTTTGTGGCTGCTGCATAATGATGATGTGTTTAGTTAGCAGTAGTTAAAAAAACGAGAAAAATGTTATTTTTGATCACCATATTCAGTCCTAAGAATTACTAAAAAATCGATGTCGGCCAAGATATATACATAATATATATGTATATAACAAGCGTTGCCAGGTAGCGTTTGCCAACCGATAGCGTTAATCTGTGACTTTGACCAGATGTTGTAAACATTTCAATTTAGCAAAAGTGACTTAAGTGATTTACGAATTACTCCGACACGACGATATGGCAACTATAAAATTACAACACAATACTTTTGTTTGAATTTCAACCCAGTTTGAAACAATGTTACGATCCTATTTGGATTAAAAGTTTGCGAACAGTCAGCGGCTGTGATGGAACAGTTCGAAATTGTAGTGTTGCAACACAAAACTATGTTTTCGAACTGTTTTGTAATGTATGCAACACAATATACACCAATGAGCAAACGTTTTTAATTGCTTGTGATTTGCTTAAGCATTTTATAAGCAAGACATGTCATTGCAACGAACGTGGAAAACGCTTTTTTTTGTTTCATCAAGTAGTGTATATATAATTTAGCAATTAATCATAGTTATCGTTGAAATTATTGTATGACTATAATATTTCTTTATCAGTTTAACAGAATTTCGTCACAATAAAACAATATTATCTTTATATATTAATGAAAGTATTAATAAGTCTTAATTAATTTAATTTAATATAGAAATTTGTTGAAAGTCCACATTTCATTTAAATGATAAGATTGTTTTAAAAACACTTTTATCAGTGCTATTTTGTGTTTATTACATTTATAATATCCTTTTTTGTACCGGATATTTTTATAAAGCACTATGTACGTCTCTACTGTAATCGCATATGCTTACTTGCAAATTTGTGATATTTTTATTAAATAAATTTTTTGACATTTATGGTAATAATATTAATTATTTATATTTATGTTTGGCAAAAATATAGCTTATGAAATATATGTATTATACATATTGTGTTGATATATTATTTTGTTTTCATCATACCACATTTGGCTATCTTTAGATTTTGAAGTGACAACTTTTATATTGAGGTGTGTCCGTAAAAGCGGAGAGGCTAAAACGTAACAATTTGAGGGGAGCGGAAAGGAATACTGGCATTGAGCGAATGGGAATGGACCTTGGACGTGTGCATTTCCTATAGTCGTGTATCCTTAGGGTGTATTGTAATGAGTGGCAGGGTGAAAAATATGATATTGACGATGACAATTTAATAAAAGAAAGCAAATAAGTCGGATATGTATGGGGATTGAGTGAAGAAAGAAAGTTTGCAAGTATGAACATAAAAGTTATGGTGTTCGATAGCTTAATAAGAAGTAAATTACTATATGGCAGAAATTTGGAGATGGAAAGAACAAGCAAAGTTAAAATCGATACAGGCAAAGTACTGGAGATGGGTACTTAGGCTAAACAGAGAGAGTCCGGGGTATATAGTGCTTGAGGAAATAAAAAATGATAAATTAAGAGTGAATTCAAAAAAGACAGCAATGAAGTATGAAGAGAGATTGAGACAGAGAAATGTATCCTATACGAATATGCTACTATGCAAGCCACAAGCACAGCTTTGAATAATTTTTTTTAATCAAAGTTTGAAGTTTTGTCACTGATAATACAGCTAATGTACAAAGAATGCGAAGAGATCTTTCAGATGAGATGGACATTATACAATATGGATATTCCGCGTATTATTTGAATTTATTAGCAAAAGATTTAGAAATGCCAGATGCAATAGATTCTATAATCAAAGTGATAAAATTCTTCCGAAATAATCATATTCCTGCTGCATTATACAAACAAACTAAAAGGAAAGCGGCTAATAATTCCCTTAGAAGTAAGATGGAACACTGTGATAGTATTAAATCATATCTAAATAATAGGGGTATTCTTGTACAAATGTGTTAAGATAATCCAAATGGTACCAATGAAGAAATTATTGGAATAATGAATAATGCAGAAATTACAACAAATGCTGTTAATTTTATAAAATGCAATAACTTTAGATAGAGTGCAAAGAAATTTGACAACTATTTCAATTGCAATAGAAATTTGGAATAAATTAAAAATGGATTTTACAGATTAAAACTTTAGTATTAATAAGATGTTTTATAAACGAAGAGCTATCACATTGCAAGGAATTCATTATGCTTCAAATATGATAGATAATCCAAAAGGAAGAAGCTTTTAAATTTATTATTATTTTATTAACAAAGTGGAGCATAGTTTTGCGCCATTTGTAATGGCGTTAATATGAAAGTTAAAACCATTTTCTGAATATATGTTTGGATCACATTTTAGAAATACGTCACCATCAATATGGTGGAAATCTATTATAATTGATGATTGGCCAACGGAAAAGGAAAAGTTTCATAATCTGTGCAATCAGTTATTAAAAGCTAGTGCAGCAACGGCAGCTTTGGAAAGGTATTTTTCCTCATTTGGTTTAGTACAATATAAACTAAGAAATAGATTAGGTAACGAAAAAGCAGCAAAATTTGTATTTTTATTCAAATACTTGAATAACTTGGTTAAATACGAAAATAAATATACTGATATAAATTGAATTTTGAAAAAGCGATACTACAAACTGGGAAAGATTTGGTATCGTCTGACGAAGATTTCTAATTTGGATATTTATCATGATATTTTTGAATCCTGATGTTTTATTTTATAATATGCACACTTAGTTCAAAATATAGTAATTACACAGTGTTTATTACTGCATAATTTTTTATTAAACTTTTTTACCGGGAATCGCTTTTACGTTGAAAAAGTAATACAGTAAATATTCCTTATTAGATTGTATTAAATTGATCATGTTTATGTTACGCAATTATCTTTTATTATGATAAAAATAATTTGCACTTAACCTTTAACAAGTAAGTATATAATGAGAGTTGAATGTTAGTAGAATATGACACATCGTTGTAATTACTACTGATAATTTTGCAAGATAAAATGGATTTTTTTTCAATTTAACAAAATAACTATTTATTTATAAACGTATTTTATGTATCTTTTAGATGAAGTAATAATGATTTTATAAATTCACTAAAATTTTGAATTAATGGGAAATATTCTCAGCAAAGGTGTATTTTGATGGTTAAATAATTGACAATTTTACTAAACATAATATACATTTATTCAGAATACTGAGCAAAAAAGTAAACGAACGCCCAGCAGCTTGAGTAAATTTTGATAACATTTTTCATAAAATCAAACCCTTTAAGCTTAGTCGAGAAGCAGTATTAGCCTCTTGCAATGTTGGTAAACGAAATAGTGTGGAACGTAGTGTCACTGCAATTTTTCAATGTTGGCGAAGATATATAAGAAATTACTAGAGCTTTATTTGTTATGATTATCTAGTTAAGTGAGTATAATTTTAAATAAAATTTATAAAAAAGTTTATATTTCCTATACTTGCGAATACAGTTTTTATATATAAAGTATTCCCTGTTAAACAAAAAATGGAAAAGAAAACGTTGTAGGTTAATTCTTTGTATTTAGTCATATAATCTGATAAATTAATAATAATTTGATCGTTCCGGAACTCTTTACTAACCTTGCATATACAGTGGCCGCCAAAAAGTGTTCACCATATGCGAAATTTTATTATGCATTTATCCCAAAATTTTATTCTTTAGAAAAAGTTGTGCATGTGTCAAAATTTATTTAACTTCTTTCGAATACACCAAGTGATCTATACTTAATAAGAACGTTGCGTTTTTCAAAATTTTAAAAATCGATATGTAAATTTTTTTGCTCTGAACTGATTGTTGAATAACAAAAGAATTTGGACTCTACTGTACGGGTACGACCGACATATTTTGTGGTTTTACTACCTCTTTTGTTGAAATCTCCAACTCCGCTCATAATGGAATTTCTTAATTTACTTAACTACAACAAGCAGAGACATATTAAGTTCTTGACGAAAACATGCAAACATGCATACATGCATACATGCATATTTTCATACATGCATACATGCATACATACATTTTTCAAAAAAACATCTGAATCGACTATCAAAATATATATTTATTTCTGTTGAAATCTCAATTTTAAAATTTTGAGATAGGACCTATACTTTTCCTTTAGGAAGGAAAAGTAAAAATAAAATATAACTTTCAACAATATCATTATTATTTATATATTTATTTATAATAAACAATGTATAATTATCGTTTATATATTATCACCAATATTTTTAACACTTGCATTTATTACAGGAATGTGGGATAACCGGAAGAAAATACACATACGATGAAATTAGAATAAAATCAAAGAACCTTAACCGTGCGCTTAGAAAAAAATTAAAATTACAGAAAGATGATGTGGTCGCAGTACTTTTACCAAATATACCGGAATTTCCAATTGCAATTATGGGTACTCTATTGGCCGGACTAAGAGTAACTACAATGAACCCTATTTATACAGCAGGTATTATATGTATATTTTTAAATTTGACATATTATGAAAATATTATATAACCAATCAACAATTTTTTAAGGTGAAATAATTATAGATACCATCTAGAAAATATAGTGAGATACTAAAGGTCAAGGTTGTTGAACTAAATTGAAGAGAAACATACTTTGAATTATTTTTCTATAATTCTTTCTTGAATTAGTAATTAAAATAAAAGTTTCAACAATTATTTAAATTAACTTAATATTATTACTTTAAAGTGAACATCCATTCATTCGTTATTATTATGTAATTAATCTTAAAATAATAATACAGAATAGGTAAAAAATTGTTCAAAATTTTAGAAAATAGCTCAAACAGAACAGCAATAACACGAAATTATTATAAATCTGATAATTTAGCAACATAGAACTATTGGTATTGTGTCGATGATGATATTTGAATATTTGTATTCTATTATTTTATTTGTGTAATTTGTTGTATTGTTAAGCTGCAATTCTGAATTGCACACTCAGGATTGGTTTTCTTACGGGGCGTAAGCACCATTCAGTTGTTGCTTATGTACATTATGTGATATATTGATGATTTTGCTTATGATAATATCAAATAAAAAATTACACAGACGTTTGAGATACAATTTTTACACTACAAGTACTACTAACATAGCGTTCAAGTATAGTGTAAACTCAATATCGTGTCTCAAACGTCTTTTTGAATTTTTATTTGATATTATCATAAGTAAATCACATAGTCCAAACTCCGCTTTAGCAATCTTGATAATGGTGATTTTGTTACATTTGAATTACTATTGGTTGGATTTTTGTTTTTTTTTGTTTCTTTAATAACCAGAAAAATAATTTCAATAATTTTTGTATGAAACTTTTTTCACAACTTTTCAATGAAATGTACTATAAGCCGTTTTTCTACAATAGTGAATAGTAAAAATTCTTCAAACATAAGTTGTTGGGCTTATAAATCACGCAAAGTTTTATATGAAAAATGGTTTCTGCCGCAGAAACTACTCACCACTGAAGGCGCCAAAGTTAACCCTATTTTAAAAATATCCAGTTGAATTCGTTGTTTTAGTTTGTTAATTAAAAAAATGCCTATACTATAATTAACCACCACCAACCATCCACCACTCATTCTTATTTTTCTCATGTAAGTGGACTGTTACGACCGCAATTTTAATTTCATTTTATTGACGATAAGTAGATGTAAAATAAATATTTAGATATTTAGCATCTGCAAAATCAAATCATATCATTTTACATATTTAAGTAATAAAAGTCAGCTAGTACACCTCCAAATGTAATTCTGAAACCATCAATTGATATTCAGAAAGTATCAAATGTAATTCAGATTAGTAAAATGAAGTTTAAAAAGCGTCGTATGTAATTCAGAATAGTCAGTTGTAATTCAGAAAACATCGTATGTAATTTAGAAAATGCCAATTGTAATTCAGATTACACCTTCTTGGGTTATACCAGATTTATGGTACTGTGATACATTAAATTTCAGTACATTTTTAAAAATATTTCAGAGCTAATATTTTACATAGTTGTTTTTGTAAGTATTGACAATAACATTGACAGTTATTAAAGGCTACACTTAGTAAGACATTATACAGTGCATATACATTTCATGTGACGATTATTTCTAAGAGATTTTTGAAAAAGGAAAATTTTGTGTTGGACAAAATTCAAACTGAAAATTATTTTTATGATATGTATAACCTAATCTAACCTAACCTAACCTAGAAAATTTATTACAAAAGTAAATTATATAACTGATAACTTAAAATTAACACAAAAACTAAATTATATTCCATATAAATCAAAAGTTGTTGTTTTCGAAATACAATTGATTTATCTGAATTATATGATTGGTTTTCTGAATTTCACTTGACTATTCTGAATTACATGTGATGCTTTCTGAATTTCATATGACTATTCTGAATTACATGTGATGTTTTCAGAATTACAACTAACAAATCTGAATTACACTTTATACTTTCCGAAATACAATTGGAAAAGGTGTAGAATTTGCCCAACTAGTTTTATTTTATAAATAAACCATTATAAACATAACATCGGCTTATTATCTAATCGCTATATTAATATGGCTCCTTATCAAACATGTATTTTTAATCAAGGATACCAAAGTCTTTTCATCAAAATTGTCTAATAAATCCATAAAAGTATATTTTCGCACAAATAAAGTTAGTTTCAATGTAATTAAACAAAGTTCAAGTGGCTTTTATCATAAACATCAATATTCTAATAGCACAATATAGATAAATAACTATTTATAGAATATATAGCATTAGTACCTAAGCACTTATACAGGAGTACAGCATTATTAATATGGTTAACTCACAACTATATTAATAATTACACTTCAGAATAACAATTAATATCTAATTGATATTTTGATATATATGTTTAAAATAACATTTGCACGTAAGTTTAATTATTTTTAATAAACTTCTTAATACTCAAAATTTATATTTTAGCCAGGCTAGTGGAACGATTGCCAACTTTTATTTTTCAAAATAATATAATTAACATTTTTATCATTTTCAACATTTATTGTACAATCAAAATTTCTACCAATTGTTTTAAACAAAGTTTTAATTTGTTGTTTTTATACATATATTACTTTACCATTAGTTTTTAATGAAACAAAAACATAACTGCAAAATTTGACTAAACTTTGAACGGAATCGTACAGTTTTTGGTGCGGTTTGAATTCCCGAACGAAATGTTTTTATTAATTGAAACTATCTTCTTGTAGAGTTTACAACTTTTCTTTATTTTGCATTTTTAATGTGTTTTTCTTATTCACTTGAATTTTAGATATATTGCATATATCTTCTTCTCTTCTTCTCAGCCTTCATTTCTCCACTTCTGAACGTAAGCCTCCTTCATAATTTTCCACTCACTTCTGCTCTGGGCTATCTGATACCAGTTTCTTCCTGCCACCTCCTTGATATCATCTAGCCACCTCTTCTGTGGTCTCCCGATACTGCGTTTG
>JARJEC010146704.1:0-65519 GCA_030264575.1 Tachinus sp. AB-2021 | reverse complement strand
GTCGATTCGTCAGCAAACACGATGTTTTCAATAAAATTGTTATCTGCTATCTCTATTTGCCCGTTCTATTACTGTCTCACAAAATTCCATTCTTCAACTCATAATACAGGGTAAAGTAGATGGCAGGAGGGGCCCAGGCCGAAGAAGGCACTCCTGGCTTAAGAACTTGCGAGAATGGTTTGGACTCATATCAATCCAACTATTCCGACAAGCGGCAGATAAAGTCCGCATAGCTATGTTGATAGCCAACGTCCGCAACGGATAAGGCACATTAAGAAGAAGATAAATACCAAACCCATCAAGAAATTTTCCCTGAAGACCACTATTGAAGAATGGAATTTTGTGAGACAGTAATAGAACGGGCAAATAGAGATAGCAGATAACAATTTTATTGAAAACATCGTGTTTGCTGACGAATCGACGTTTACGTTACATAGCAAACATAATTCGTCCATTCTTCGCTATTGGTCTATTGAAAATGCATATAGGCAATTAAATTTAAGGACACAGTATATTTGGTCCGGTATTTATAGGAATAATATCATTGGACCTTTTTTATTGATGGAAATTTAAGCGGAGCAACTTATTTGAATCTTCTTCAAAATCAAATTGTACCTGCACTAAGGAATCTAAGTGACAATTTTGATAATATTTTGTTCCAACAGGATGGCTGCCCTGCTCATAACTCTAGAATAGTAATGGACTATTTACACAACATATTCCCCCAAAGAATTACATCGAATAGCGATACAATTCACTGGCCAGCGAGATTGCCAGACTTGTCCCCTAACGATTTTTTCTTATGGGAATACATTAAATCCAAATTATATGGACATCAAACTGAAAGAACCAATAATCTGATCGAGTTAAGAGTAAATATCGAATGTCAATTTCGTTTGTTTAGAATTTTATGATCGGTTGGGTTCTTGTTTGGCGCAAAATGGGGATACTTTTGAGAACCTATTGTAAAATGAAGAGTATTTTTTAATTTCTTAAAATAATTTTAGTTTAGAGAATTATTTTATTCTGCAACATTTTATTTGGTGCCGTTGCCTGTTGTGTTAAAGATTTTTTATTAATTTATAGTATTTTTTAAATTAAAAATATTAGAATTTTATTTTTAGTTTAGAGAATTGTGTCTGCCGGTCCTCTCTCTAGGCCGAATTGAGCCGAACGCTTGGTCTATGTACGGAAATCCCGTCAACGACTGGTATATCCCACCAGATAAAGGCATTCTAATAATTCAAGATATTCTCAACTGGTGCATCCATTTGTAGATTTTTTGTTTGATTTAATTATTGGTATATTAAAGATTGATTCAAGTGAAAAGACGTCCACATTTTTACCAAACACATAGAATAGTGCAAATTATGGTAATCCATTTAGTAAAATTGGGAGACATGTTTGTCAACCATACGCCAGTGTAGTCGAGTGGAGAGATTGCCAGGAAGATAGTATAGAAGCTTGTTGTAGAGGTAGTGGACGTCCTAAAGTGACGCAAGTATAGTCTCATGTGTAACCACAAACCAACTACAAGCCAACTGCAGAACCGCTCGCTTTTCGTCACTCAATATTCCCCTTGCGAGTCTTGGTGCTTTGTTGTTTGTTGATCCACGCATATTTTGGTGCGGTCGGTTTATAGCACATGAACAACTGTCCAATTGCGATTCTGCGGTTGAAAAGTGGTCGCTACAGCAGCGCGACTGCGGTTTTGCAGTCACAAAGTGGTTGGAAAGTTGACCGTGTGAGTTAAGCCTTAGATGATCTAGAGGTTCTAGCATGTGCACAAGGGTTACGGAATTCAATGAGTACGGCGAGAAGATGTATTTATTTCATAATAAATATTGTTTTCTATGAAACTTCATATACACCAAGTTTGTCGAATGGCATTTTTACGTTTTTTTTAGACGTAATGCACAAGAGTGAGTTCAGTTTACCCAGGTGATATTTATATTGCATTAAAGTAGAGAAAGAAATTGATTAAAAAATATATTTAACAAAGGAGCCTTGAAATCATCGGAATAAAGAAAGAGCGGAGAGCAAACAGATATTATAATTCATCCAGAATAACTTGAGGTCTATGTAGCGTACACGATCGCCACTAGCATGTTAGGCACCCTTTCCACGGACATCTCCGTCATATTTCTAAATTAAAAAAACTATTAGAAAGATCGTAAATAAAAAGATGTCAAAAACAATCAACAATCTTTTTCGCATTTACATATTTAAATCATAAATGACAGTTTTCTTCATTGTTTGTGTTCATTTCCAAAAACATTCTTAATTTATTGCATTATTTATGAGATTTTTATATATTCATTATGTATGGGATAGACTTATATCAACGGAAACTTGAGTCATTTAATAATTTTTTTTGTTTTGACCAGATATTAAATACTGTTTTAGTGTTTGTGTTTATTTGTAATTGGGTTCCAATTTCACTAAATTTGCAATGACTTGTGCGTATTACAAACGTTTTTGAATATCAATTGGGTCTTTGATTGAACACAGTTTTAATTTTGTATATATATATATATATATATATATATATGTACATATGCAAGTCTAAGTTCTTACATTACTCTCCGATAAGTGTATTTTTGTTTGAACGATGAAAAAGAGTGCTTCCAGTATGATTTGCATCATTTACAATTATGTACAATTTTCTAAAAAAACGTTGAATTTTTTCACCGCGTTATCTTTTCAATTAGGCAACCGTGGCCAAATTTGACAATTTGACGCAAAAAACGCCCCATAACGAAATTTTGTATCTTTCTACTTTTATATAAAACTTTACTGTTGACAGTTGTCGAGGAAATAACAAAATTATAACAATATTCCACAGCTGGATATATTTTGCACACAAGATATTGTACAATCATGCTTAGATAAAGCTAGTACAAACATATTAAATTTGTTGGTGTGTTTCATACTGATTCATATTCAAAATTTTAGAAGGTTTCGTAAGTAGATTTAAATTTAAAAATGTAGTAGATTCATGTGAGAATGACTATTTCTGGATGTTTTGGCTCAAAATAATCTAAACGATTACAAATTTCAACTTTTTCCAAATATATTATATGAGTGCTAATATTAATTAATGTTTACGCCTGATTTCCCATTCTTCTTCTTTTATTGCTTTCTCTTCTTCCTTTGTCATTTTCTTGTTGTGTACCTTGCTAAAATAATTGAAATTCCTAGATTTTTTAACTTTGCGGATTTCTTTTCTTTCGTGACCTACAAAAAATCTATTAAGTGATATTTTTACTTTTGAAGTGCACTTTACTTTTAAATCTATAGAGATGCAAATTTTACTTTATTTATAATTTTCAAGTTTCTTTATGATTAGGCAAATTTTTAATAACTCACTTTATTTTATATCGTTTTCATTTCATTGTCTAGTATGGAATTAGGCCACCTTGGTCAAGGTACGATTTGCAATACTAGTTGCGGCGGTCCTGGTAGTACCTTAGTCACTGCGAAGCAGAAACAAAAAGTCAATAATGAATTACATTTTAACAAAAAAATTTAAGTAAACATTTCTTAACAAAAGCAAAAATATAAAATATATGGATAACCAAAAGAAAGGGCCCAGAAGGCATACAACCAAGAAACTAAAACAAATTGAGAATTTACCGATACAAAATTAGATTAAATAACAAACAAGAATAATGATGACAGTATAAGAAATGAGATATATGGAAACTGGACATAGATAACATAGAAGAGATTTAGACCATTGTAGCAACAGCCAGAAGTAAACCAATAGCAAACAAACTCATTGGTTTAACAAAGAAATAAAAAGTAAAGAAGAAAAAGCGTGTGGGAAGCAGTTCAGAAATTTGAAGATAAAAGGAAATATGAGCAATTCAAAAAGAAATTAAAATAGATAATACGAATAGGAAAGAGAAGAGAATAAAAATTACTTTAAACATAATGAAACTTTTATAGAATACTTTTTCTTCTTAAACCTATAATAAAGAAAAAATATGGGGGGGGTTGTGTCTTCCCAGACTCACCTTGTATATTGAAACCAAGTGGTAAGGCATTATTGGAGATAAAAATTGTAACGATTTGGAATAAAATGATAATATTTATTTTCAATTCTCAAAAGAGAAACAGCAGAAACTGCAACAGTCAAGTATATGAAGCAATAATAAAAATATTTCAGAGATAGGAATAAGCAAAGGACTGCTTAGAGCAAGAGGGGTAGAGGGGAAACTACGGCCAGCGGGTCGCATCCAATTGTCGATTACACGTAACCCGTTTGACCACATAATAAACAATTTTTTTGTTTTTGTGGCTCACTTTCTAATTTAAGTTTATTATGTGCCCTTCAGTTAAAGTTTGAGTTTGAGCAATAATAAAAAGTGTATAAACGAACACAACAATCTACATAAGAACTGGAAACAAACAGTTTATAAAGAGGTACAAATTTGGAAAAGGGCTCACCTTTTCAAAATTTGCCTTTACAATATCTTAAAGAATATTAAGAACGAAAAGAAGCTAATGGAAATTGCAATAAATAAGATGAAAAAATGAGTAAAATAAGAAATTTAAATTAACACAATAGACAAAATACAATTAGCATGATATAGCCAACTCGAGAAAATGGCAGCAAAAAAGAACAATCAAAGCAAGAATGATAAAACAGAAAAGAAAAGAAGGCCAATGAAAACATGGGAAATATAGTCAGAAACGATTATACCTGACAAGAGTAAAATTACGAAGAACGAAACGAATGCAAATTCTTTGTTTTTTGTTTAGTTTGTTATTTTTGTTTAATTTGTAATTATTTCATCATTGTTGCTCTGTCATTTAATTATTTTGTTATTTTTATTGTTTATTGCCAATTTTATATTTTTTATATTTATTTAATTGATTTATTGATTTTAATTTTTTTTGGTTAGTCAATTTTGATTAATATCAATTTTTTACATTTCGATTTTTTAGACAAATTAACAATTTTGTTTTTTTTTATTTTTAACTCACTATTAAATATTTTTTTATATTGACTCAAATTGGTTATTATTGTCATTAACGTTATGTAAGAACTTTTTTTTTATAGGAGAGTAGTACAGTAAAATTTTAATGAGAGAAACATATATTTTCACTATACTGCTCGAATGGGTTTTATCAAAACATTTCAATAAAGATTTTTTATTGGCATTTATTAACATTGCTATGTTTTTTAATTTTTTATATACTATACTTATAAGGCTCTTTTTTCTAGAAATGCAACTTTTTACAAATTTGGGAAAAAATATTTATAACCAAAACCCAGTTAATTTTTATATTTTTATGTTTCTAAATTTAATTTTTTTTATTTGAAGTTTAATTTGTGAGAACATTTATAACATAGTAAATTAATATTTGTTTCATTTGGGGGTCAAAAATAATATCACTGGATAGCATTTTCTTAAATATTGAAGACGTATTTTGTTCGTTTCTTAATCTGATGCGTAGGTAGTTTTTCAAATACTTTGTTGTTTCCATATAAAAAACAGTATTATTATAATTATTATAAAATACAACAAATAACATGACAAACATTTCAGTTATTAAACAGTTGTTGTTTTTGGGGTTGGTACCAATGGTGTGAGAAAGATAATATGGGTCACAAGAAGTCGACAAGTCGTTGGAAACACTTCTTATATGTATATTTATTATTCAATTGATTTCAATTCGGAAAAGTATCGGAAGTATTCCTTACTTATCAATTAATGACTTTTTAAACATAATTCGCGGTGTGTGCACCAGTTAATAATAAACGAATGTAACTTGAGCCTTTAGACAAAGGAATCACCGGACGAAAGGTTAGTTAATTTTAATATAATAAAACTTCATTGTCACAATAAATACATATGCAATAAAATGTTCATTGATTTGAATAATATTTATTTCTAAAATGTTACTTAAATAATTATGAAAATAATTATGAACTATGTTGTGCATTAGACAATGTTGACAATTGCCTCTTTCCTTTTACCCATATTCTCAGAGAATATTTCTTCACCTAGCACCCTGGATGTTCTCAGTGCTGCAATGAGATAATTGACTCGCATAACATAACAACAAAAGATGCGCGACTCAACTTTTTACAACTGATTTTTAAAATATCAATGGGAAATAAATGAAAATGGTGATTTTGTTTTAAAAATTAAAACAATTTTATTAATTATTTACAGTAACTTCATGATAGCTTGTCTGCAAAGACAGCCAATTTTAATATAAAATAACATTTTAATATGTAATAAAAATTACCTCAATGTATTCTGTTGTTATACCTTTGACTTAACTTGATAGCATTATTGATTTTCAACACTAACTAGTTATTATGGATTTTCTAAATTAAAAATTTATATTGTCACTTAAGTCACTCGTGTTAGATATGAAACATATGATGTAATGAGTTTACAAGACAGAGGCTGTTCTATTTACCTAGTGAGATGAGGAGTTATTCTCAATACATTAGATGAGGAGTTATTCTCATCTCAGATGTAAAAGGAAATCACTTATTGACTTCAAGAATTAGTTAGCATTCTATAATATGGGGCGCACGGTAAGGTGCGGGGGGGGGGGGGGCAAAGGAAATAAAGAAAGTATTTTATTTGTTGGTACAAGAACAAAAAGGTTATCAACAATAAATGTGAAGGAGAAAAAACTTGACAACGAAAAAAAAGTCATCTAAAATAAATGTGGAGAACAACGACAGAAAGGTGTAATGTTAACCGTTTAAGATATACAGGAAGCTGAATGTTAATATTTATTTATGAAAATGTTTAATAATTTAAAACGGTTCAACGTATTGAAGCAAAATTTTGTACAATTCTTTTTTAAGGCAATAAATGTGATAGTTATATGCAGTTTTTAAGTGAAACTTCTATAGCAAAGAATCAAAAAAATAAATATTCAACTAAAACAAGTTATACAAAATAATGGGCATTAATATGTTCATATATTTCTTGTAAAAACTTCCAATTTTATACAGGCTGGTTCAAAATATTGAACATATTTAAATATTTAAAAAAAATTTTGCAAAAACTACCAATTTATCAAAATAAATGTTATTCAAGGTCGTTTAAAATAATGCAAACATATT
Source organism: Tachinus sp. AB-2021 (assembly GCA_030264575.1). Taxonomy (NCBI): domain Eukaryota; kingdom Metazoa; phylum Arthropoda; class Insecta; order Coleoptera; family Staphylinidae; genus Tachinus; species Tachinus sp. AB-2021. The sequence goes on along the minus strand of JARJEC010146704.1, from coordinate 58,417 downwards.
TAGATAGTTGGTATAGGGTTGTTCAAAAATAATAATTATATTTAGATATTTGATTACATTTCTTGGAAAAAGTTTCTTTAATATTTCAAACAGGGTTGTTTAAAATTATGCACATATTTAGATATTTGATCATTTTTTTTACACTTCAGAAGTTTGACTTCAATTTCATATTTACGAAGGAAAGGCATAGGATGTTTTTTGTTTGTGACATTTTATACTCTTTTGAATGTAGATCATGGAAGTATTTTTAATATAGAAACTTTTTCTATTTTAAAACGACCCATCGTCCATGATCCATCGTATTGATTTTGTAATCTTGTATAATGTTTTTGAGATATCTGCTTTTTATTAATTATTACTAAGTACAAGTTCAATATGGCTTGTATAATAAACTGTTTGTTATAAAAATATTTATTTCAACGTAATATAACTCATAAACAATTGTCGAAGCTTGACTAGACGTGCTGATTTTAATTGAGTTTTATATAAATGCTCAGAGGGATCTTAAACTATACTAAGATTACATATTGGAATCAAATAAATTTTAACAATATAATATACATATAACAATAATACTGTATCGTACAAAATAATATGAAAACTTCAAAAACTTCACATAGATATAAATTTAGTTTTAATATCTAGTCTTGATACTATTTTTTAAATGAAATTTTTCTAGCGAGTTTGAACAAATAAAACAATAGTAAAAAATAAAACATTTTGATAATGAAAATACAAACTGCTACTGATTTAGACGCGTGAGGAACATTTCATCTATGCATTAGCAACTTAGTGGTTGTGGATAAGTTAGATAAATATAAATACGAATTTATACTGGTTTATTAAAAATAATGGACCTTTTAAATACAGGATTATTTAAAATAATAGCCATATTTAAATATTTGGTAAATTTCTTACAAAAAAAAAATTTCTATATTTTATACAGATATTTTCCAAATTTCTTACAAAAAAGTTCCAATTTTATACATTATATATTTCATACAGTGTACATGTTATTAACTAAAACATGAAGTAAATATGAAGACAAAAAGGCGAAAACATGTCAGGGACAATAGACTTTACTTAATGATTGAAATTAACATCAGTTATTGACGTAAATTAGACGTTAGTATTTTATTAATAAACTTTTATCAAAACATTCAACCGATAAAGTGTTTATTTTACAAGTAATCGTCAATAATTACAAACATTTTATTAGATGACGTTTGCTTTTTTATTATTTTTACATATTTTGTTGCTACATAATGATATATCCAGGCAGACAATTTTTCTTTTAACTAATTCCACTGGAGATTGGGAGTGAATATCCGAAGATATCTCATCTCGATTGATTTAATTTTTTGGCTAACTACTGCTAACAATAGCTATATTGCTATTATCACCATCCTTAAACTCGACGCTATGCTCACCAAACAAATAAGTGAGGTTAGTTTTTTTTATGATTTGTTTGAAAACGTGTGAACTGTAATTGTGTGGTGGCTTGAGGTTAATAAGGAGCGCATCGCACGTCTTAAAAATGACAAAAATATGACACTATAACGTCGAAATAAGACGTCAGTTGCTTAACTAAAATGACGTAATATCAGCAAACAATGACTTGAACATGACGTGACTTTGCTGGCTGGGTAGTTCCAGAAAAAAAAAATCAAAAGTATAAATAAAAAATACAAAATCAATTGTAAATGTATAGGTCAGGGGTAGTCTATCTTTTTTTATACTCTGTAAGTAGTTGTGTTTTTTAACCGCCTAACTGTTCTACCAATTTATAATAATAGTGATTTATAAAGTGGGAAGTATGTTTTTATATTTGCCTCATAATGTTCAATGGACTTGTCGTTATTATTTGGATCTTGTTGTCTCTTATGTATGGGTGGTGTAAATATAGGTTTGCCAGGTATTATATGATCTGACTTTTTTCTGTTTACACGCTAATAATGTATTTTTGGAAATTGAAATTGCTATTTAAAGTTTTGAGAAAACTCAAAGAAAACCATAAATTGAGCATAGTTATTATAAAAAATCTAATAAAATATTTTTATTTTTCAATTTAGTCGGTAAAATGTGAACAAAATTACAACTTAGAAGTGCATTTTTAACAGAAAACAACTTATTTATGTGCATTATTTTAGTTATAGCAACTGTTCGAAGTTATTTATTTTATTAACAATGCACATTTGAGCTTGCCGAATCTATGAGCCCTTACAAAATACCTATAAATACTAATGAAAATACCAAACAAACTTGTTATTTATAAAAAAATAATAACTAAGCAATCTTGATTTCTACAAAAATAATTGTTATGCACATTTTAAAGAATAAATTGAATAGTAAACATTTTTTATTAATATTTTTTATAATTAGTTTTTACTTGCCTTTTGAAATCATTTCCCAAGTTCACCCTGTATAAACTGTAATTTTGGACCAGCTTGCGATAACTTCATGTACCTAAATAATAAATGATATGATTTTAAATTACACATACAACAACGATATATTTGCGTATAGTACAATGCAAAATAAGCAGAACATGGAGCCTATAATACATCAAATTGTTTTAAATACCACTTACAAGAGTACGTGCTATACAGGACACTGGTTTAAAATTAATTCTGCATGTAGTCTATCATGTATTGATGTGTGGTTTCGGATTTTTACGTGGAGGTAGATGAAACCTGCGCATAAACGCACCAATAGTGTGCGTATGTACATTTGCAAACACAAATATCTATTATTGCAACAAAGCGAAGCGCTTCTTTTGCTCTGGCGTCTTTGTGTAGCGGATATCGTCTTCTGCTTCTGTGCATTGAGTGAATATGAATGTTAACACTATATTTTGTTTTACAGTGTATACGCTACCTTTTCACTTTTAGAACGAACTGCTTAAAGATCATAGTAGACCTTACATTATTCTGGGTGAATTGTACGTAATTCCATTACGGCGGTACTAAATTTGTTGTAATTATTGTCTTGGTATTCTATATCTGGTTAATTTATCTCAAAATTTACACATTCATTGCTATTAGTCATTTTGGGGTTTATAAGACGTTGTGATCCCTACGCTGAACGTCTGGATTGTTAAGCGTTACAGGTTTTTTTAATTTTTTTGCGATTAATGTGTTTGTGACTATTTACAGAAACTCACTCTATGAAGCCCATATTGTTTTAAAATGTTTTATATAGCTGGGCAAGTTTCTGGACTTGCTACGATAAACACACTTGCTGAGCTAAAGAAAAGTTTTTTTTAAATAACATATTTACGAATATTATGGACAAAGCGCACCATAGCATTTATTTTTACTCATATTGGCGGCGTGTCTTGAGAACCGGTCAAATACACTGCTGGACGGGCCTGAAACAATATCGCGACGTAAGCTTGGGCTCAGTAAGTACATACACTTTAATCTACTACTAAATATGCCGACATTTAGCCATTATATACCAAGGTCTACATGTTTATCGAGCTGATTGCGTCCATAAGAATCATAATATCAACACTCCCACTTGCGATCAGCTCGATTATACAATTAAATTAATTAGCTAACAAACAACTCAATTAATATTTAACTTATCCCGCAGATATTGAAGGTGATCTTATTGAAGTGGGTTAGTGAATAAATCCGCCAACTGTTGTTTTGTTGATACATGACGCACATCAATCACCTTCTTCTCAAACTTTTCACGGGTAAAATAATACTTGGTCTCAAAGTGTTTCGACTTCTCGTGATGCGATGTTATGCGATGTATTGTCTATGTACAATTGTGTCAGTAACTGCTATTTGAAAGATAGATCTTGGAGAATGTTTCGCCATCAAACTTCTGTTGTCGGCACATATACTGCTACATACTCGGCATACGTAGTGCTGTCAGTCACGATTGTTTGCTTTTCTGACTTCCAGCTAACAATATCACCGTTCATTACGAGACTAATGCCGCTAATCGACATAAACATCAGCTGCGTGGTCGGCGTCAGAATAAACAACTAACTGCTTTTCCCACAAATCCATATTTCCATACAAAACCAAGTGGGATAGTGCCCCAGACGTACCGCAAAACACGTTTTGCTGGCTGAAAGTGAAAGTGAGAGAAAATATGCAAGTACTGCGACAGTCTGTTTACCATCTACGCAATATAAGGTCCAGTTGCCACTGCCAAATAAATGAAACTTCCAACTATTTGTCGATATGGAAAGTCAGCTAGGCCATCAGCTTTGTTCAACTTCAAATTAGACGGCGCCGGTGTTGCCACGACATTACATTTGGCCATCCCAAAGCATGCCATTACATCACGTGCGAAGTCAACTTGATGCAGTTGAATTGATTTCCGGGACCGGTCGCGTTCAATTTCAATTCCCAGAAAACAATCTGCCACACTGTGTTTGATTTTGAATTCCGTAGGCAACGCAGAGAAAATGTTTTTGCAGTTAGTATCACTGCGACCAACAACAAGACCATCATCGACATAGAGAAGGAAGTACATGTCACCATAGCGCGTGTGATAAATACAGTTATCCGTTATCGTACGTATCAATCCAAAACTTTTAATAACTGCTCCATATATAAAGATTTATCAAACTTGCCATATAGAAAATTAGTGGTCACGTTACACTGGTAGACTTCTATGTCATGAACTGCAGCAATTGATAGCACACAACAAATATTATCAGATCGGGCGACTGGTGCATATGTTTCAATAAAATCAACACCAGATTTCTGAGCTAATTCCTTCGTTACCAATCGCGCCTTCTAGCGTTCAATACTGCCAGCACTTGAACGTTTGACTGTAAATACTTAACGGCAAGGTAACAAGTCACAACCAACAGGACGGTTTCTTAGATCAAACGTCTGATTCTCAGCTAGCGAATCCAACTCCAATTGTTTCGCCACAGATCACGTTCCGGAGAACGTTCAACAGTGAACGGAATTAACGACATCTCAGCTGCTGCCAAGCAAAGTGCAACATGCAATTCCGAATTTATTGGCTTACCAGTGTGTATATTTTTGTAGTCAACGCGCTCAATTTAATCAGCATTGCGTTGAGTACTCAAAGCTGGTTCTTTCGACACAGAAAACGCAGCATTTACATCTTTCTCGTATCTAACCAACGTCATTTTTGTATTTTTTGGATCCAGTTTATCACTTGTAGACTGTTCATCATGTTTAGAGATGATCCACACGAGACTTACAACCAGTCCACAATTCGAAGGGTGTTTGAATTAAGTCTGTTCAACACCAACTCGATTGCTCAAATATGCAGACGCATTTGTACTCTCAGCCCATATTGTCTTAAGAAAATGACCCGCATTCAACATTCTGTCGCTCGATGCACCCGGTTTGCGCAGGCCGGTATGGACTTGTATACGTATGAGCAATGTTGAGCTCGGAGGTCATCTTCTCAAATTCTTCCGACTTGAATTCATGTGCGTTGTCTGAACGCAATTCTTTAATTTTGCGACCAACCAGAGTGGATTCACTGATCACAAACGTCTCAGCTTCTAGAATATCAGATCTGAGCGTAAGTGATCATCAAATAGGGGAAACCGGAGATAATGTGACGTTGCACGCACAAATCACGTTTAGTTTCCATCAAGTTAAAATGCATTTGATAGTGAAGTTGCTACCATCCCTAAGCGATGCTTTGACCATCAGCGTATGACCACGGTAAACAGTAATAATGTTGGCCATAAATGTCACTTTACAACCATTTAGACTGCAAACCAGTGTTGAAAATAAATGTCTCTTCCGTTCAGGTACGAATAGTACATTTCGCAACACTGTACGGTAATTGTGACTCTTAAGATAATCAATGACACCAACACAACCTATTCTAATCGCAAGCACCACTGCATGCCCAACATCACGCTATGCTGTTCCCTGAGATAAATCAACTGATCAAACAAGTCATGTAACTCGTGGCGCCACTATTACCAATGAACGCATCTTCAAAATCATCCCTATTACCGTCAGCAAACTGATAATAGATACGCGCTCGTATTTGGATCCCAATGTGACCAAACTCAAATCAGTGGCTCCACTTGCACTATTACCACCATTACCAAGATTTAGGCGCTTGAATTTGTAACAGTCGGCCTTCATATGACCAACCTTCTAACAGAAATGACACTTGTCGTTGAACTTTGCCTTCCATTTCTTTTCCGGAGAAGTACCGGTTTTGCTTTGCCTTTGCTGACTATGAACTCGATTTCTGTCAAAACCAAAAAGAAGCATCTCACCCACCGTCGTGCTACTACTCGGTTGAAGTCCAATTCTATCAGCCGACATGACTTGTCTACAAATAGTGTCTTTCAGCGCATTGAGCAAAACCAGTTTTGCCTTTGCCGAATTCATCTTCCGTTTTTCAAGAACTTTCTTGTCCTTTTCATCAACACTCGGTTTTGGAATTGTGCCGGTGACGTACCCATCAAGACTGTTCACAGCGAGAAAGGCTATAAATTACTCCTTCCCCACGCACCAATTAATACCATCAAACACCTTGATTTTTATCTTGTCTAATACTTCTTTATAAACAAGTGTTTTTAACGTGACCTTCAGCAACGACAGACAGCCCAACACGAAACATCTTTATGTTTGGTCACGGTGATCGACCAATAGAAACCAACTTATTTGCAATACTCACTGGAAAACGCGACTGGAGCTCATAACCTGTTAAATGCACTTCCGAGTAAATAACTTGCACAGCAAAACAATTTATTAATCTATATGGGATCACCAAAAATATTCACTGACATTCAATACAAATACATATCAGATTACCTAGGTTACTAAAGTTTACATGATTATAGAGCTGATTACGTGCAGAAGAAACATAATATCAACACATACTATTTACTCTTACATCACCTAAAGATCATCTCTGCCCGTGCTAGCTTATACCACCTAATAGTACTCTGCTTGTGATAGCTTCACTAGCGTCGACGTCTACACATATATCAAATAATTAGAGGATTATCAGGAACTTCTGCCCGCATTTGTACATATCCAACCAATATAAAGCAATATAATTTATTACATAATAATACAATGTAACTTAATATTTATTAACATACTTACTTTCAGTCCAGCGTACATCCACTAACTATTTCTAGACTAAGTTTTTAGTATTAAAGCAAGGAACAGAAACAGTCTATGGTTGCTAAGGATTTCTTTGTGATTGCTACGCGATGGGTAGTAAAAAAGTCCAACAGATGATGCCGGAATGTCAAATGGGGAATTTATAATGGTTATATTGCTCGGGCGTCATTTTTTTAATTATATTGCTTATAACACAAAGTTACTGAATTTGCTGTATAATGGTTCGTCATCACAATCGGGTAACTAACTTTGTTCATAATAGTTTCAATAGTCCATTAAACTGTTCGTTGCCAAACAAATAAACAAAAAATCAAATCGTTTACTTTGGCCCGTATTTCTTCTTCTATTTCATAAGAAGTAACTGTTTCGTCATTTATTTAAAAATAAGCCTACTGAAATTTAGAAAAATGCTGAAATATTAAACCTACATTTTAAATGTAAGACCAAAACTTTTACTTGGCAAAAGTGTAGCGTATTTCAAACTTACAGATTATACTATTGTTGTTTACATGACTAAAAAGGGTTTTCTTGAAAATATTGGACCATTAGCATATTCTAGAGAAAGGGAGAAAATTTCACGTTGCGGTATTTATTCTGATGCGCCCTGTAGTTAACAGCACCAAACGTCCTGCTCGCCCACAATCCCCCGGTAACCTAGGTTCCGCGTTCACGTGTAGTGCATGTGTAGTGCGGTATTGGCTGGGGTTTTCTTTCCACGTGCCAAAAACTAGCGGATGGTTTATATTTGAAGCACGTTAGCATCAACGTTTATACGACATCCTTCTCTTTCTTATACGATTATTATTTAAAATTACGTGTAATACCTCGTAAGTGTCCATTATATTATTTTTTATTTTTTTGTTTTTTATCTTTAAATGAATTTATGTTATTTTCTATATTAAATAAATGAATCATTCAGCGGATCACGTATAATTTATTACAACACCCTCACGGCCATGCATTACAACAATACAAATCGAAGAATTGGTGATTTTAACATTTTTATTGATGTCTTATCCAGCATTTCATCTGATATGTAGAATAAATTTAAATATGCATCCGGTGATCACAATGTGAATAAACTAAATACAAATAACATGCAAATAAAAGTTCTTAGAGACATATTACCATACATTTTAACTTGTTTAGTTTATACATGGGGGTTGATTTGTCCGTCTAGCTTATGTTAGCTAAATTATCAAAATTATCAAAAAAAACATTTCATAAAAGTTATTTGGTTTATTAGCTATTTATATATAAAAATATTGACAGTACTATTTCCGGTCTTACCAGAAGTAGAATTAACACCATTTTTTGAATGGAACATATTTTATTATTTTTGAATTCCTTGTTCAATTGTTTTACAAACACTTAATTAGACTTATATGCTTACGGTCAATACATAGTTAACCCCTTGTGCGGTTTTCGAAAAAATCGGGTTGGATTCAATGCATACAGTCCAAAAAAATTGTTTTGCATTGTACCCCTTAACCACTCCGCCAGTCCAATTTATACGACGCTAAAAAATAAAAAAAAGGTGGAGACCTTCCTGGGTGATTTCATCCAGATTATTTATTATCTATATTAGTAGTCCTTCTTCTGGAAAAGCTTATAGTTTCTTTTTCAAGGTATCCCTAGTTTCTTTGATGTTATTAAAAGGATTAAGTGAAGAAATATTTCTCCTGAATTATTTTCACTGTTGAATGCCACATATGTTTTACGATTCTATCCTTTTAATATTTGCCGTCTTTCTTTTTCATACCACATGCCCAATTTTTAGAAGTAGTATTTAACTCAACAGCTTTTTTCCTCACTCTTCTAAAAATTGTGAAAATTGCTGACAAATTGAGTGACAAGATTATTTTGCCTATTTTGTGATCTCTGCATTTATTTTCTTTATCATCTTTATCTTCAAAACTGTCTTAACATATTGAAAAACATTTGTGTTTGATACTTTTTGACACTTACGATAGTTATCAAATATTATTAATTGTTATTATAGTTATTACAATCATAATTGGCTCAATTTGTAAATGATTTAATTGGCATAAAATGGGTATTTGATAAAAATAAAATAATTTTTTTATTCTACTATATTATGTTCAAGTTGTTTTTGTTTGATCAATTTTGATATGTAACATACTATAATTATAATTAGAGTAAAAAGGGACTTGGTGTATGTTTAACTGTATTTTAATTTTAATTTATTAATTTCGACATGTTTCGATTTCACATAATCATTGTTAAGATACAAATAATACTCAGTATTATTAGTACAAATAATTTGTATCCTGACAATCTACTTTATTTTTAAATAAAAAGGGATTAGAATAACTAGTTAATTTATTCAAAGGTATTTACTAGTTTCGGTTTTGGCCAGTTTTGCCCTTTTTGCAGGTTTCGGCCACAGTTTTGGTTTTGGGCAGAAATAAACCGAAAGTTTGGCTAGACCGAAACTATTGTTTACTTAAAAAATACTACTTGAAAAGACTATTTGAAGTCATTATTTTTAAAACTTGACAATTGATCAAAAATATGGTTTTTGTATTGTTTTTAAAAATATTGTTTTAAAAAGATTTTTTGTATGTTATTCTGTTATTATCTAATTCTAGTTTTTAGTTACTTAAAACTCTGAGCCCCCTGCAGTTAGATGTGATGAACTAAACCTGTATAAATTGCGATAAATGACCGACTTACGAGTCCCGGCAAAATTTTGTAAAACACTTCAGAGCGCCTTTATTTGTCATATCTCAAGTTTATACACGGTTGTTTTTAGGAAGCCCGATGCGGGCTTCTTAAAACTTCCGTGGGATTCGTAGTCAATGTGAAAATAGCAATTGGAGGCTTCGTAATGATGGACTTCATATGTATATATATATCCACTAACGTCGATATAAAAATATATAACAATTTAAGCCTTAATGGGGATATTTACTCCTCGACAGGGTTTGCAAAAATTTGACGGCCTACAACTTTGGTAACTTTTATTTTAACATTTTTTAATAACTACAACAAAATTGCTTTTATTATTGATGAAATAACTCACCCTTTAAAATCAAATCAATCAATAAATAATTAAAAACAATAAGAAACTTTTTTTCGATGATCAATTATGTAATTTCCAAAGTTTAAAAAAAACCAAATTAGTCCCTTAACTAGAATATTTTAAAAGCGAAGTTGACTTTGGCGCCTTTTGTGGTGGATACTTCTTGCGACACAAAATTTCATACACAGCTTTTGTTTGAAAAGAAACTGTTGGTAGATTTTCACAGTTCGGGGTTGATGGAAGCAAACAACCAAAAAATTTGCCCGCTAATAGAATTTGTAAATATAATGTACTTTTTCAGCCAGATAGATTGGCCTAGGAAACAATCAAAAAATTTTCCCGCTAATACATTTTGTAATTTTAAATTCCCCATTCACTGGCTAATTATAGCTTAGAGCGTTTTAAAATACAACTTGTTTGTAAATTTTGTTTAATTATTTTTTATACTCTCATTATTCTTTAGACATATTTGTACATTTTTTGTTCATATTGTTGTTTTTTATGATTTTTCCGTTTAAATATAATAATATTTTGATATATGTTAAAATTTTTAAAATATTTAAATATGCTATTTTCATAATTTATTAATATATCTATTTTATTTTTAAATAATTACACAGCCGCACAACAGAATGTTGTTCAGATCTTCAGGATTGACTATATAAACTATATTTTTTTGGGGTATGAATACAATTTTTTAAACCGTTTTATTTAAACAACATAATCAGTTCCTTTGACTATGGTTAAAAACTATATACATAAAAAAACATATTCGTATATTACCTAACCTGCACTAATTTAAAAATCAAATATGGAAACTTGGTACATATTTACTATTAAAATTAATTAAGCAACTTAAAACTTTAGTGCTCCCATGAAAAATTCATTTGTTCAGCAGATTTTTTTAAAATTTTCCATCAAATTCGGTTGTCATTTAAAAAATACCTGTGAATTAAACTTAAACAAAACTCAAAAGTGGCATTTTATTGAAATCACTCCGATTAAAAATTATGTCATACAAATTTTAATCAATTTATGCGTTAATGCTTAATAAATAAACAAATAAAATGTTCTAAAAAACATGTTAACAAATTTAAAATAAATCAATAATTATGCTGCAAACCGTTCGCACATACTTTGAAAAATGATGTTATTTCCAAATTGTATTAATATGATTTGTCTGCTTTATTATATACAATGTTGTTTAAATGTAAACATATATTAAAATAATAATATATTTGAAAATTGTTTATTAATTTAATGATTTTTTCATGTAATAATAAAATAAATAACAATTAATTTATTTATATTCGAATTAATACATTAGGTGATTCTTATTAAAAGTGAAGTGTTTTAGTAGACATTCGAGGAATGTTTTAAATGTTGTAAAATAAGTAAGGTGATATGAGGAGAGTTGGGTTGCCGCGTAACTGGCGCAGAACCGCCGGCTGCACGCGGTGCCACTTGTTGAATGCAAACGGGTTTTTACATTTTGCGTTTGTAATCTTGCTTAATTTGTCGGTATCTTTACACATTCGATATTTATGTGTTGCAAAGAAATGCGTATGGATTTTTTTAGATGTGTAAAATGTAGGCCCGGTGGCATTTGCTCGGTTGCGAGATATTTAGGAAATCTATTGTATCAAGGTCTCGCTTAGAACAAGTGATGTCATGATGATGTCATCGGGAAGTGCGACTTGCTGCGGTTTATTGCGGTTTCAGTGCTGCCAGCATCAATGAAATTGAATATATTGCTTATTGGGAATTAGTGTATTCAGATTATTGCTGGGGTGGTTGGTTCGTTGATTGATAAGTTGCGATCACGGGGCGATTCTCCGCGTATCGCTTGTTTAATGTTGCTTGGGCGGCTTGGGCCTGCTGTTCTGCCTTTCTCGAATCAATATTATCTGACGTCAGAGTGGGTGCTTGGGAAGGGGGGCTGAGGGGGGCCGGCAGAGGACAGGCACTATCAGCCATCAGGCAGCAGTGAGGGGGGAGTGCACTTGTAACTTGGCTAGTAGTGTAATGTATACGCGCAAAGTGTCTCTGCGAACTATCCATGTTTTGTGACCGACTCGTGTGTGGAGCGCAACTTTTGGCGTAAGTTGGCCAATCCTTCCTATTATACCTTATATGTGTGTGTCGCAGTGTTGTGGTTGCGTATTGTTATCCTGTTTGAAAATATGGTGCACGAATGGTCCTGAAAACATCGTTACAGTAACGTGCTAAGTGGCCTTCACCGGCGTATTAGTGTTGACATTGAAGGTCTCTACGCAAAGACTGCAAAAGGCCAGCAGAGGTCAAGTATTGAAATTATTTAAAAAATCATAATAAATATATGTAATTGAATTATCCTGGAGACCGAATTATTTGCAATAATCAGCAGCAGCTACTGATCCTGTGACCTGTGAACTCCCCGGTATCTGTTTTTGCTGTGTTTTGCACTGCTCCAGCTATTTACAATTTAAATTACATTCATTATTACTAATCACATCAAAAGAGATAAACTTGCATCAATTAACTAGGCAGATAATACCAACATTTTATTTAATCGGGAATACAACACTCCACTGTTTAGTCTTATGCCAGTTATGCCTTGCGCGTTTTTGTCCTGCTGCTTTATTAGTTTTATTTATTAGCAAAACATCCAGATTATAAAGCAAGGTTGATTTTAATATTTAAAGTCGGCAGGCGAAACTGGTTGTGGCAGTTACTGCCGTCAACATTTCTAAAAAAAATAAAACTCGCAAACGCGGGAAAAATATAAAAAAGAAAGAAAATAATATGGCACTAACCGCTTATAAAATAATAATAAACAAGTACTGAAGTAATGAGGAGTAATTAGAGGATAGAATAAGTTTATGGTTATTTTCCGTAGGCGCCAGATGGAGTCGCGCGGTTTGCACCCTGAATGCTTTACGCCAAGTTGGTTGCAGGATTAATGGGGCCGGAATGACCGGATAATCCTGCCGCTGTTCGCATCCTGCTGCCTACCCACCCACGTTCACCTTTCACCTTATGTATTCCTCTCTACCTGGCTTACTCCGTTTAAGTCGATCTACTCCTCAATTGCTGCCATCGCCACACCGAGGTCGCTTCTTCTTGCATAATGTTGACCTCATCGCAACCGCAAATTTTAACATTTCAATTTTTCTGCGCAACCGCGCCCCACTATCAATTCCCATGCAAATTTATCACTTGCAAACAAATGGACACGTCTTGTTCATTCTCTTTTTATAACTCGCACCTTTTTATACCCATTTTAATTCAACTCGAAACATATTATTAACTTAGTTTGCAATCCCAATAACATAATATTTTTGCATATTCATACGAATGATGTATCATTCAATCAATAACAATTAATAGGTTCCAGTATTCCAAGTGTCACTGTAAATCATCTCTGTTCAATTTGGACGAAAACAACTGGGATCGATGTAACTCCCATGACAGCTGTCACCCCATAATGTGGTTCTATTGCATCTTAGTTGAAACAACCCTTATCGATTTCAACTAGCCTTGAGCAAACAATATAAATTGACATGGTACAGAAAATAATCAATAATGCTAGGAAATCATTCCTACAAAGTCATTTACGAAAATAATGACCTAATTTTTCATTTTCCATATCCTAAATAATAAATCGATTGCCAGATATTTAAAACATATTTATGTAAAAAAACCCATTCATTTTAACAACCAATTTCTGCACTAATGATAACCAATTTGTCAAAATTGGGTTATTTTTTAAATAAATATTTTATTGCCACGATTTTGCAGATATTCTTAATTTTCTCCAATTCCTAAAATACCCAAATATAGATGTATTTATAAACAGAAATTGTTACCACAATCCTAGTTTTTTTTAGTATATCGGAATAATTACGTTTCCCGCCATTATTTATCAGACCGCAATTCAAAACTCCCATGGATTGTTTATACTGATTTCACGTGCCAGCAGCACCCAATAATTTACTTTAATCATAAAAACATTCAACTAATTCATTCATAAGTTTTAATTAATCCAATCATTTTTAAATGCTTATTAGTTTACAATAAAATAAAGCACGTGCTATATTTTTGTTGTAAAAATATAGTATTAAAGTTTACTTCATTTTTAATATATCCATATTAAGCACGTTTACCTTTGTTGTAATGGAAATAAAATGCTTTTTGATAAATCAGCTTTATTTAATTTATGCTTTATATTATTCAATATACAAAAAAACTTCAACAGATCAATATTATATTTTATTTATTTATTTCAATTGTCTTAAAAACATGATGTATGAAAAATAAAAAAAAATCAAAAACTATTAAATTCAAAACTACATTTAAATAATTAATATTATTATATTTGTAAATTTAAGAGTACATTTTAAACATTGTTACGATGCCCTACTAATATATTTTATATAAATAAAATAAAGGTTTTGTCTGTACATTGTTTAAAATCACCCCTTTTTATGATATTTTTTATATACATTGTTGACATCAAATCCACCAACAGAAAAATTTCTGTGTGTCTGTCTGTCTGCATGTCCTGAATATTTTGTAGGAAGTTGGCTCAGTTATGACTAATGATAGAGCTTTGAAATTTTTACAGTACTTATAACTAACTTTGACTTAAAATTTAGGCTATAAATTATATCGATAGGAGATTTTGACGCAGAGTTATGAATGTTTGAGTAGTTTTAAAGAACAAGTAGATGGAATTATGTTCAACAGATGGCGATTGTGAATTAAAAATTAATTATTTTTTATTAAATCAATCACTATTTTATAATCATTTGATGTAAAGTTGTATTTTGTTACAAAAAGTTTTTCCATTAAATATCTGCAACTGGGCGTAGTTTATTTGTCATTATATGCAGCGATAGCAAAATTTATTTTAGTGCCGTCCATAGCGTGGGTAGTAGCGTGCACGCTTTTTGTTCGAAAGGTTTCTGGTTCAAATCTTTTGCACAGCAAATCTTTTTTAATTTATTTACTAGGTATAAAAATATATTTTATACTTATACATAAATAAAATAAAGGTACATTGCTTAAAATTACCCCATTTCTGATATTTTTCCATTTTATATATTCTAGACACCAAATTCATCAGAAAACTAACTTAATAGATATTTAAGTTTTTTGTTGACCTTCTTGGTAATAAGAATTGAGAATTTTTTCTAAAAACTTACAGATCACTTCACCTATAACACAGTGTCTAAAAATCAACATACATCTAGAAAGCTAACTTCATTACATTTGTTGTTGTCATGCTAGCTCTATCTGCCGTTAGATTTTTTCTACTAAATTAAATATTATAGCTGTAAATTTGAATCCTAAGTTATATTAAAACTTAATTTTATTCATAAAATTAAAAACATATGTAAAAAAATAAGCTAGTGTACAAAAAACTAATCTCGACTAGATATTCATTTATGTCAAGTAAACTAAACTAAATATATCTATATAAATAAAAGAAAGGTTTTTCTGTACATAGTTCAAAGGCACTCCGTTTTATGATATTTCGTTTCATATATTGGAGACAGAAATTTTTCTCGACATTTTACATATTCTAATATATTCTGGATAAAAATAATACTAATGAATTGATATTATTTTTATTCATAAATGCTGTATAAATAACAAAAGTATGAAAGATTCTCAAAAACAATATTAAAAATGGTAATGATAAACACTTAATTTTTTTTTAATTTTATGGCTATTCTGCAAATAATTCTTACATATCCAATGAACGTTTAAAACAAAGTTCAAATTTTAGTTCAAAGATTAATTTCTTTTTGAGGTTGATTTGACCTTTCAGAAAAAAAAAGAATTTATGTTGTAGCTTCCGATTGAGATTTTTAGAACATTACTATTTTGTGTATTTTAAAAAATTAATTTAATTTTGAATGCTTAATCCTTTCATTTTAAACAGAGCTTTTCTGAATTTTAATTTTAATCCATGACGGTAGATAATATTTCCCGAGATAGCAAGGATTAGGTTTTTATATTAAATTTTATTGGCAACTCAATTTTCCATCTTAATTTATTATAAATACCGTTTTTATGATAGAAATAATAAATAAATTGAATCGATTGACCTAATATTAATGTTCTTTTGCAGGAATAGTAGCAGCATATGATGGAGAAGAACCAGATGAAACAGGTATGTGGAAATTACACGTTCCGTTATCTCAATAGAGAGCAATAATACATATTATTTTTTTGTTATCAACAGCTGATAATCAATTAGTAATTGACAATATAATCGCGATTAGTCAAGATATACGATTTTTGTCCCAGTATAGCATTCGGAAATTACAATCTGTCGAAAAATTATGATTGTTTTCATCCGAAATGATTTGATAAAATTGTAATCTGCTCATTTATTAATGCATATTAAAATCACTTAAACTTAAACTGCAAATCATTTTTAGCGATCTTTTTTATCATAATATATTTGCAGTTTTTGAAAAAAAAACTAAAATGACAATTTTATTCGGCAAGGACGCTAAATTGTCATCATGAATAATGTTAAATTAGTGAATATGTGAGAATAAACATGTGTATCACAAATTAACACTCAATCCGTGTAAATTGCTTAATTAATACTTTCAAGTGCTTGTCTAATCGTTTTTCATATCCCATTGCAAACATTAGATAATTTTCTGATAGAAGTCTCTAATTATTTATATTAATTGCATTTTTTACTAATTATTCAAGGTTTACATCGAAAACTGATTTTTTTATCAGCTGGAAATTTTCATTGTATTCGGTTATGAGTCGAGTCATCATATCTTATAATTTAGTTTTAAATAAACGAATGAATAAACTTTACTTAATTATATAAATATTAAATTTATTTTATTTAATGCAAAATTGCATTTGCAATCTATGCTAGGCCTTTTTGGAAAATGTGAACAACTTTTAGATAAAATAGGTACACCAAAACCCATTTTAATGCTATGGATCATCCACGATTTTTTAAAATTTCTTTAACGTTTTTAATATTCCCACAGTAAATGGTATAAAAAACTTTTTAAACAAATGTTGTTGCTTTTTCAATTATCTAGAAAACGGTGTCTCTCATTATAGTCCATTTGTTTTAATTTTGATCTGACGTCATTAACGAGTTCTTCGCTAAATGACAAGGGCATTAAATATGATAAAATAAGTCAATTGCGTCCGAAAAAGAAAGCATGCTAGAACATATGTTTTCTAAGTATTGACATACTGTCATTTTGCAAAGACGCATAGTTTAAAATAGGACCCTGACAAAACATTATGATGCTTGTTCATGCGCAGGTTTCTAATTGTATACCTGATTTGACTTACTCGGTCCATGCCATTATAGTTTACCATTGCTGTGATTTTATAGCCTACACATTATAAATATATTAAATACAATATTATTTATACTTTTACTCGGTATTTGCTTTTCACATTGTTTTAGAAAATTACAGCAAAATTAACAATTTCCAAACCACGTTAATTTTTATTTTGAGGTGGACATCTTTTGACATACTGTTGAAATATGCGTTAGTTCGGGAAAATAAAAATTGACTTGTTGCAGGGTTTTCTAATTTTGCCTATATTTACCTGGCGCGATCGCCATCATATCCATGATATTATCTTTCACACATGATCTTCTTCTAGTGTCTTAATCAGCTATCATAATTTTGTTTACCTCTGCCCGTAATAAAAATTCAGTGGCTTGGCCAAACTATTGATTTGTTTTTTAACCATGAGGTTGCCCTGTTGCCCGCAGCTATTGGTAAAATTTTATATTGTTGTAATTCTTTCAATAACAAGCTGAATGCAATGTTTGATCAAATTTTGCTTCCCGTTTTGCTTCCAATTTTTTCCAATAAGGAATTGAAATGCGTTTTTAGATCTGAAAACTATGTTCCGACGTCTTATTTTGTTCTTTTTACTGAACGCATGAGAAGTGACATATTGTTGGTGTTAAAGCAAAACGTTACCCTCATAATGGAAACATTAAGTTTTTATGAAATTGGAAGTATTGTATTTTGTTGTTTATTCTGGCCTAAAGTTGCAACTTTCTTATATTATGGTTAAGATGCTTACAATCTATTTTAACAATGAACTACTTGATACAACACATGTTTCCATTTTAAGGATTACGACTTTTTCACTTTAACATCACAGATATATTATTTTTAACTCCTATAACAACGAATCAGAGTAAGAGTTTTAATGATGCTACCAAAGAGCTAAAGAGTCTTCGTTCAATTATATTGCTATAAGAAAGGGTTGAAAAGGTTGTTTTGAAAACCTTGCTGACGCAACAGTTGGGTCTTTCCAGTCAGTTTGCAACTCTTGACATTGTTATTCTACTTCAACTATTCTATTATTCTAATATGTTATTTTCCATTATTTGTTCATTCCTTTTTTCACTTGTTTTATATTTTTATAGTTTGCCACCAACTCAGGTTGGTCCAATGGGTCAGTGTTGACTACTGTTCCGTTAGTTCAGGATTTGAATCATTGTTCCCTGTTGAAAGATCTAGCACACTTTCCTTTTAGATTTGAAGAGGTTTGTGCACTGTCTGGATATTGCATGCAAATTTCAATTTGCGGCAATATTTTCAGATGTTGTTGGTGTTTTGCCGCAACAGCAGAAATTTTCTAACATAAATAAGCAACATATCAATACTTTTCTTTGTAATTATATTGCGTAGCACTTCTATTATATCTCTGAACTGCGTGGACTTACATATGAAGGTAGCAATGACTAATTTTTAAATAAAATTTAAATAAACGTAAATTTCACACTTAATAACAAAGTAATTAACACTTTCATATTAAGTCATATATTTAATGACTTGATAAGTTACATATATAATTAAGCAATAAAATTTAATTGGGATGACCAATTAAAAATAGGTTATTGTTCTCCATAATGTTGCATTGATAGAATTTTCTGAAAAATTGTGCAAATTCTCTTTATCTTAACAGATGTTGATATTTATTTATCGCATTTACTTTAAAATCTGAACGTCTTGTGTCAGTGATAACTTATCTATGAAAATAAATTCAACTGTTTACAATTTGATTAGTGATAAGGATATTTTAATGTAAAATTCTCTTTTCGAATTGCCATTGCATTCAAATATGTTGAACATGAAAAATTTTGCTAATATTTATTATTATTTTGTTGAGTCATAATACTCGCTTCGTTGCACCATTACACCTGTATTGGTCTTACAATTGCTTTTAATCGATACTAAGTTTTTTTATTGCTGCGATAAACCCATCGGAATCAATTATGATTATATTTTATTTTATTGTCGACCAGCCATACAAATATGATTTTTTGTTAAGTTTAAAGATAAACCTTTTTTTTTGTTATTAAACTACTTCAATAATTATGTAATTTAAGTGTTCTATTTTGTTTTTGAAAACAATAAAAAAGTCAATAGCACCGTACTGGTTAAAATTTTTACCTTTTTAAAGAGATTTTATGAAAGTGAATATGAGTTTAAAAATCAGAGTTTTAAAATTTTTGATTTAGTATTTTTAAATTTAACAGACTTTTTAATGTAATTAAATTATTTTTGTTTGTTTATTTATTGGTAAAAAAATTTAATCGACTAAAATTGGCAAAAAATATTTATCAATGCCGGCATCCACCGTCTTCATTGTAAGTAAGACTATTTGCTCAAGCTAGAAGTATTAATAAAAAATAAATAAATTGACTGATCACAAATTATGTAGAAAACTTAATATTTATATATTAATTCATTATTACTACTATTTTTATAATATCAGAATTTTAATATTCCTTATTTTAATAATTTAATTATTTGTCTATTTCTATTTTTATGTTTATTGCTTATATTTTATTATAACTTATTTTGCATTTTTTAAAGCAAAATAATTGAGAAAACATTAATTAAGTAATAAACAAAAATTACGGATAAAAAAATAATACAAACAAAATAAATAAAGAATGTGCGAAACATGAATTGTCAAACTTTATAAAAACTTGAAATAAATTATCGAAATAAAAGAAACGACTTAAAAAATTATAAGCAAACTAAACAAAATGAACCAAGAATAAATAAAACATAAACGAAAAGAAAACCCAAAATAAAAAATAATTACCGGACACTTTGGAGAACTTGCATACTGGTCGAAATTGTAAATGCTGGTCTAAGCTTTTAAGTAAGCCTATAGGAATTATACTATATAATATAGGAGAATGCCTTTAAACCATCTGTTTTAGAAATTTCTAAACCCAACCTTCTTTTGATTATAGTAACGAGAATATTGCTAGCTTTTATCAAATTAGTAACATTACACTTTCTAACTAAGCGATTTGAATTTATCAGAAGTTAGTGATTTAGCTGTGCTTATTTTTATTTTTACGAAAAGAGGTAAATTCTTGTAAAGATGTTGTGCCAACCCAACCTTCAGTGTTCCCGGGCCAACAGTACGATCATTTTCTGCTAATAATTTGCTGCCGCTGGAATGTGTTCTCACTTGACTACCGATTTTTTCTAGTTCTTCTCTATTTTGCGCATTATTGTTTGTAGAATTTCTTCTATAACAGAAAACTTTATTTGCTTTCTAGCATCGTGTCTATGATGTAGACTTTAGCCACCAGACGCTTATGGTCCGGGGAGTAATTGGTTTGTTGTACTATCTTAGCTTTCAATTACTTTAACAAGAAACTATGATTTTATTTAATCTTTGTTTTGATTAAAGCAATTTATGGCATAATCACACAATAAATGTTTAGATCTGGAGGTCAGACTATGTCTACTATATGTTTTCGGGATAGCTGAACCCAAATTCTCAATATATTTAACTCCAGCACTTCATATTTTACCAATAAGCCTATTACCCAAGTTGTAAATAATACTCAACGATCTTATAAAGGAAGCTGTGCATCCAAAATTACCCTTTCATCCTATACATTCAACCCTGAAACCTATAATTTTATAACCAGATAACAGATAATTTGGATATCTACGGAGAATTCAATTGTTTGTTGATTCGATACCAGCAATTTGATAGACTTAAGAGTACGTCATCTGATGGCCTTTCATAGAGAAACACCGCGTGACAGGAAATGATTTTATTAACTTTTTATTTGATTTTTACGTCGCTTGGTGACACATTTATCTGGAATTCAATAGTTTATTTGATATTGCTAAACTCTAGGGGTTATATTGTATACCAAGTTGGGAAGTCGTACAGTACGAATTTCCAAGTGCGACATATCTTTTAAATTGTCTATATTGGTTCATTAAATAACTATAAAAATTCAGTTTATAGTTCTATGTAGAGCAAACGTGATTTTTATAATAATGTTGAAGCTGTTCTGTCTCAAAACTGTTTGTATCATCTAGAGGTTTGATTTTCTAATAGAATCTTAAAAACATGCATTCTGAGCGAACTTTACGCTAGCGAAATTTGAACATTGCAATGTGATTCATCAGACTTACTGCCTTGTCAAACACTCTTTAGTTCGTACATTGACCACGGTTCTGTTATTGGTCAAACTTTATCTATGGAATGAATTTTTGAGTAGTCGAAGATTTTAAGTGACAAACATATTTATACTAAAGCTTAGTTTTTTTAGCCGTCAATAAGTATATCGGTATATGATAATATACTTATTGAAATATGTATTTAAGAAAGTTCTATGTAATAGTACGTGTCTTATACAAAACACTTAATGTTTGCTATCCGATGCGGCCAGCTTAATAAATTGCAAGATTTACATTGCTAGAGATTTCTCTTTCAACGCCAACCAAGTTCATATATTTTGCATATCCCTATCTATTGATCGTTTTGCAACAAGTGCTTTTCTATCGAGAAATGAAATAATTAAAAATCGTTAATAACTTATGAAAATATTCTGTCATATTAATAGCATTTCGTGAATAAATAATGATTTCAACGAAAAAAGTTATATGGTGTGGGTGTACCATCCCAATTATATGAAAATCGATCGTCAGTACAGGAAGGTAGCGGACGGGGCCTGATCTGCATAATTGAAACAAAACCCAAATCATTTTGATCATTTAAAATATAAAGGGAGTGGGGTGAACCATTTCAGTTATTTTTAAATGCGGACTAATTGCACTTCATCATTATTTTATTATCAAAATATACTAAATATTTTGCTACTAAACTAAAAATATTATTGGACGCATCACATTATTATCTATATACTATCTTTGGTATTATATCATTTTTATTCTACCAATTCTATTGTTGTATAGAATGGGCTAGAGCTGTATTGAATGATCAAATAGATTATTCTAAGCTCAATCAGTTAATATATTAAGTAAATCAAATTTCTACAGCTTGAATTATTATCAACCAATTTTAAAATATTTTATTTTTTAATTAACATGTATTTTTAATTTAAATTCATAAAATTTTGAAATCTGTGACAAGATTTCAAATTTAATCTATATAGGTGGGCATAGATTTTTTCAAGGCCAAACTTAATATCCTCTCAAGGCAATACTATTTAATGTCAAATTTTCTAACCTAATCTATTAAAAGTTTGCTTTTTGAAGGTCAAATTTGTATTTATTCGAAATAATATTTGAAGGTCTAGCCTATTATTTTAACTTTAAACGTTACATAATGTTGAAATAAACTTACTTAATCTTATCAAAGTCAAATTTAACTCAAAGTATTTGATATTGTCTCATTCATCTCTTGAAAAAACTTTTTAATAATTAGGGTTAACAATGCATTTGGGGTTTGATTTACTGTATTTTAATTTTAATTAATTTATTTTGAGATGTTTTGATTTCATACAATCATTGTCAAATAATACAAATAATACTGGATTACAAGTTTAAGGCCAAGCTTTTGCAAATCAAATTAAATTAATTTAATAAAAAAAAATATTATCAAATATTTCTAATTTTTAACTTAAACTTTAGTTTTTAGGCTTCAACATAAGTTTTAATGCCAAACTTAACTATTTAACATTTTCCTAAAAACTTTACTTCAAGGTCAAACTTACTTTAACTTATTTTTTAAACTATATGTAACTTTTTGATAAAAATAACTAAAAAATAAGTTTTCCTGTGGTTTCTTTGTTTAAACTTTTAACTTTCAGTGTCTAACCTGCATTTCGAGGTAAAGTTAACCTTTTCAAATAATTGACCTCAAGTTTGAAGGTTTCACTACAATTTTTTCAAGGTCAAACTTAACTTTCTATCTAAATTCAAGAAGTTTGATAAAACATTATATATTGGCATTGAGAGGAGGACCACATAGTTTAGCGAGGACACTAATTTCTAATATAAAAAGAGAAACATGTTTATTCTATAAGAAATTTAGTTAGAAAGGAATCTACAAAGGAGCATTGAAACTTGTGTAATTACTCACGACTATTGTTTTAATATATTTATTTGTATGGATTAGAGAATTTGAAACTTGCATCTGTCAGATCAAATAATTACATCCTATATTTGAACCCCAATAAAGAAAATTTGATATTGATTATTGTCGTGGATTTGAGCATTAGTCGAGTATTGATGAGTACTTAATTAAGCAGCAATCGATTATTCTTGACTATAGAAAAAAAAACAATGGCCATTTAATCGTATGCATTCCATAAAGCTGTTGACACTCTGATTGTATTGGTCCTTATATAACAAAAAATTTAGAATCCTGTTCCATTTTCGCTTTTATTTATCTCACCATCCTTTTGTTACATACACTAGTTTTTTTATGTCAGCGTTGTCCAATGACTTTTGTTCCTTTTCCTGGTGATCCCTTGTTTGACAATTGATTCATTCTACTGAGCATGGATTTTCTTTGTTCCTCTTTCCGTTTCTTTAACTTGATTGTAGTTGAATTGTCTTTTGTTTTATTATTTTTTTCTTATATCGATTTTACAGTTTTTTGCCTTATAAATCTGACCTTTTATTTTGCATCCATTTTATTATTATATCAATTGCCGACTCTAATCTTTCAATGAATACATTTACTTACCTTTGTCTATATTTTATCTAGAATAGCAACATTGTTTCTGAATACAGTTATTGTCACATCTTTCGGAAAGTGAATTTAAAATAGTTCATTCTAGACTATGTTTCTCAGATCGGGTTATAGAGCTGAACTGTTTGGTTAGTGTGAATTTTTATTTCCAAAGTTTTTACCTTGAAGGTCCATCCATATTATCTTAATTGCTTTGATTCTACTGTATAGAGGTAAGTTGGAGGCTGTATGACTAACCTGTTCTATTTTTCTCACAATAACTTTTTCATTTTGCTAGTGTCTATATGCCGATAGTTTGCTTCTTTTCAGAAGCTTGGATTTATTTATGTTATTTCTATTATATTTCTGATCTGGTGACTTGTTAATTAGTTTTTATCTGTTGTATCTATTCTACTGTTGCAGAAATAAACAAAAAACGAAATACAAACAGGAAGGAAAATCAAAACAGAAGAGACATAATGAGAAAAAAGAAACTAAAAGCAGAAAAAGGCCGAAGGGCCGCAAAAATGCTGAAGCTGTAGCTGCTTCTGTTTCCTTTTTATTTTTGTTCTATTATTTCTTTTTAACATTTTTTTTGGCCTTTCGGTCTTTTCCTGTTATTTTAATTTTTTTTTCTTCAATATATTTTTTTTTTCTATTTTAATTTTTCTTCCTGTTTGTATTTTTTTTTTCACCAGTATTACCAGTATTGATTATTATACTCGAGTTTGTCCAAATATTATTGAGTAACCTTTGTTAATAATAGTGAGTCAAAATATTGTTTTTTTTTATAATATGAAACAATATAACAATAAAGTTTTATTTAATCATATATTTATACTGGATTGAATAAAATGAATAAAATATCTAATCAGATTGATAAAACACGGGGGATATTAACAAATGGCCAATTATATTATCCAGCCGGCATTAATTAGTTTAATTTAATTAGCGTCGGCAATATAAAATAAAATAAAATACGTTGAAATATTTCGCGAGGCGAACTTTTATAACAATGTGAGTCCTTTACGTTGATTGGGATGCTTATAGAATTTAAAAAATTTAGGTCTAAATTACTGTTTATTATATTTAGAGCATTAATAATATCCGGAAATTTCGTTGTCGTCAACAATATTCAGATTTCATCAAACTATAATGAATATATTTTCTCATGTTTTTTATGTATTTTACTTGGTGATATTAAAAACATGTTTGCAATATGTATAAAGAAACTAAATGGAATTGTTTTACTAGTCATAAACGAACAGCTTTTTTATTTATTGTGTACTTGGCTGAAATAAAAATATCGAGTACAATTTTTTGTTTGTGATAAGACATCGTTAACGACGTAAACTAATTTGTCGTGCACTTTCAGTTTCTCCCGAGGCCTAGAACAAATCGGTGCGGTGCGTTGTTGTTCCGCATTGTGCTATTGGCACTTGAATATTTACTAAATCAATTACGGAAACGTTAGCAATGACTTCACGCTCGCTGTGTGTATGTGTGTTGAAACTTCTTCGCCAGGAAGGATATTAATTGGATTTAATGGAATTTAATTACGCTGGTAAATAGCCAATAAATTTTCACGACTAACAAAATATATCACTAAAATGCAATCGCATGTTTTGATAATGATTTTAAAAATCCCACACAATGGATCTTAAAAATAAAAAATCTGTTTTTAAACCGATGTCGATTGTATTCATATTATTGTAATTGAGTTTGCCAGAGAAATAATGAATGTAATCGGAACATATTAAGATAAATAATATTTGCAAGGAAAACAAAATGCATGTTATCAATTTTTAGTTTTATCTAAAATCACGTACTATTTTCCTAGAATGCAAACAATTACAGATCAAGTTGTAGGAATGGTCACTGCCATCTTATTTGCTAATAATTAATTATGTCGGAAAAACATGCTTCGTAATCTGTGACATGTACCAAAGTGTCTGGATGTTATGTTACTTTAGGTTATTTCCATAATCATAATTAACAAAATTGCGTAACTCGATCCTTTAAAAACACGACAAATTTTGTTTATTATAACCAGGTCCCAAATATTGAAAATAAATTCACTACTTGTTTAGTCTTAGACATATTAATAATTTGACAGGTTATTGCAAATGCGAGGTCAGATATTAAAAAAAAATTCAAAAAGTTTTGTCTATCAAATAAAAGCAATTGTACTTTGTACTGACCACGAGTATTAAATATATCTTAATGGACGGAATTATAAAATGCATCAAGTGTTTTTTTTACATTTGTTGATATTGTATTTACAACAATAAATTATGTTTGGGTAAATGTTTTCATCTCAAATTAAGTTACAAATGCGTTGTTGCCTTGGTCATATTTTTTATGGATTTTATGTTGTGCTCAGTGAGCAATTTGTTTGCTTTTCCACGCGACTTCTTGAATTTCATCAGATTTTCCATATTTTAATGATTTTAATTCTTTTATATTTCCTAAGGTTGCACAGTTCTAACCGTCTTTCATCATTTTTATTCAAATATCTCGATTTTATTTTGATTATTTTATTTATTGAGATAAAATTTTACGAACAAAAGTTTTCTTGAAATTTTTTGTTGGCACTGTGTCGTTTTTCTTTCGTAACAATTTTGTCAATTTTGTCATTTTAACGTAAACATAATAAATATTTTATTATTTCAATAAAAAGTTTGCGCAGGCGACTGTGTATAAGCTGGTATAAGCTACGATGTTTCTGAACTCAAGTTAATAGTCGTATATAAATTAGTAATAAATTCAATTGTTGCTAATTCGTCAAGACACATAAAATATCTTTAATATTATAACTGTGGACAAAAATCTACAAAAGGTGAAGCTTAAAATACCTAAATAATAAACATGGACTGTATTATATTACAGTGAAACTGTAATGGATATTATGGTCAATTTGAATCGTTTAGAGCTTTGCAGGCTGATTTTCTTCCAATATTTGCTTCTCTTCAAGAAACACATTTTAAAGTAAATAGTAAATAGTAAATAATCAGTTTGGGAGAATATACTATCTATTGAAAAGTATATCCATTGATGCCGATTTGTGGTATGAGGAAATTTCCATTATTAACGAATTAGAAGCAGTTGCTGTTCGTATACACTCTTCTTTTCCGCCATCTGTTTTGTATACATTGCACCGAATGTTAATTTGAACCCGTTTACGCAGAACTAGCAGAGGCCGCAATTTCCGCTATTGATCATATTATATGTACCAAGTATAGCAGCTTTATTAGATTGGGAAGTTTCAAACTATCTTTATGAAGAAAACCTTCCAATTATAATTCGCTTGCTTGGTCATGCAGTTCTTCAAAATCGCCATTGAAATTGGAAATTGAAGCTGAAGTATTTGATTACGAGGAGAATGAACAACGTACTATTGATGAAGCAGTTACTGCTTTCACCGATTCCATCATTCAAGTAGCTACTTTGTATATACCAATATCATCAAGTAGGTCTTCAAAAGAGCATGTTCTTTGGTGGAATGCAGATTGCGAATAAGCTAAAATTAATAAAAAATGTTCTTTCCGTAGATTTAATGCCTTTTGAGGAGAATATGCTTACATATTTAAATGTATTATTTATTAATACAAACACTCAAACTGCATCCACTCATATAACCGGTTAATTTTTAGATGATCGTATTGTTACCGAGCCTGAAAACATTGTCGATATTCTAGCGGATGTCTACACTGCTGCTTCTAGCAATGATAACTACGACGACAGTTTCCGCATTTATAAATCTTACAACGATGTTCTTCGTTGTAAGATTTCTGTCCTTTGAAGCCGATAAGGTTGAAGATGATAATATACAATTTGGTAGTGGGAATTTGAGGTCCGTTTTGTTTGAGGCACCTAATGCTATGTTAAAATATTTTTATCTTTCTGTTAATTAGCAGTTATTATGACTGCACAACCGACTGCTGATTATTGCCTTAAGTCTTGGAAACTTTCTATTATTGTCCCGGTACTTAAGCCTGGCAAG
The DNA here is from genome assembly GCA_030264575.1 of Tachinus sp. AB-2021. NCBI lineage: Eukaryota > Metazoa > Arthropoda > Insecta > Coleoptera > Staphylinidae > Tachinus > Tachinus sp. AB-2021. The sequence continues at coordinate 30,285 of JARJEC010146704.1, read as the reverse complement.
AATAAGAAGAATCCAAAAAGTTACAGCCTTATTTTTCTGACGAGCTGCCTGCGCAAACTCTCACAGAGAATGATTAACAAGAGGTTCACATTCTTGTTAGAATCCAGAAACCTAATTGCTTACATCCAATGTGGTTCAAGGCGTCATCGTGCCACAACTGATCATCCTTTTCGGCTGGATACAGCAATTAACAACACCTTTGTACAGCATTTTGTTGCTCAGTTTTTTGACATTACTAATGCGTACGATATGAAATATCGATACAAAGTATTGAAAACGCTTACAAATGCGGCATTTGTGGAAGCATGACTCTGTTTATTCAATGTTTTATCACATCGTTTGTGGTGAGTATAGGTAACTGTTTTTTTATGTGAACGAGAAGCCGATAATGATCTTCTGCAATGAACTTTCCTAAGCGTTACGTCATTCATGATTTTAATGGATGTGGTTGAATTTATTTTTGTAGTTGACATTACTTATTATATTATTCCAGACATTTATAATAATTTATAAAATTTGATCAGACGTCTGATGTTATTTGAATTATATTAATTAATTAAATAAAAAATTCACTAAACTAAAATAAATAATAATATTTTGTGCAATTTTTTTGGCTTTTAGTTTAAAGTAAGCAATTACAAAAATAACAAAATCAATTTGTAAAGTAATTTCTTGTGATTATTAAAATGTTATAATTATTAAGTTATACTAATTATAATCAAAATTCTAAAATTATATTTTATTATTAGAAAATGATCGACTAATTTAAATCTGCAATTTGAAGTTTTATTGGTTTATATTACAACCTGCAAAATTCAAATCTCTAAGTTAGAAGATGACAAAAAACTCGAGATCAGGGTGGGATGATATGATGTTTATCTGGATTTTATGAATTTTCTTATGTAAAACAGTATTTGCGGTACAAGCAAGTCATTTTTCCGTTCTTCTAGAATTGTGCTGTCGTTAAACTCGCAAAAAGTACAATTAAATCAATGCAAAGTTTATATATCTGCTTCATTTCTATGGTTACGTAAAAGGTTGTTAAGTTTTTTAGAATTATTTAGGAAGTTTTTATGATTTATACAGACTTTCAAAATATTATTTTGAATAGAGCAAACTTTTTGCGGAGTCTTTTTATAACGAAAAATGAGGTAATAATTTTAAGCTTTTAGATCATGCAGCAACATTTTTCCGAGACAATGTCAAGTGCAGCGGCTGTCTTGGTGATTCTTCTCTTCTGACGTCTTGCTACTTTAGCAGTTTTGATTTTTATATGCAGTCCAGGAGCAAGGGATTGTCTTCACCTCTTTTTGGGCTGTGTGTTCCTTCCTATATGCCTTTCATTCACGCAGCAATTACTACGCATTCTATTTGTTTTTCAAGCATCCACGGCATACTTAAACATCTTTTATGCTTAAACAATGTACTTTTTAATATCAGTGTCCGGTAACAACATTTGGGTATTTTGTGTTGGTTATGATAGGAATACTCTTATGTGATTAAATCCTTGACAGCTTTTTTGAAGATGTTGTGTGGTATTCTGTTCTGATTATTTTACTTTTTTGTCTTGTGTGGGATTCTGAAAGTGGGTTCTGGTCAATTAAATGTCCTATTTTGCCTCTTTTGGTAAGCTGGTTATCCTTAATGTTTCTTTCCGCGTTGGTTCTTTCTTGTTTAGACCAGACTTACGTTGTTATTTTTAGCCAGTGGTTCTTCTTTCATGCCACAACCACTTTAGATTTTACTGACGATTGTAACGCTATCACAAATGATTGTAATAGGTCTACTACAATGAAGCGGGTGTGTTAAAATTGACTTTTTAATGTATTAATAAAATATTATATTTATTTCAACAGTACTAATGTTTTTATTTTATTATTAAGGACCAAATATAGAGCTTATGTGTGATACACAATATCCGATTAATGGCTGCTTTGATCCTGTTTCCAAATGTTCTTTCAGTTTCGATGATATTTTGGTATCATTGCGGCCTAATCAATTTTGCGTCTATTTTCTTCCGTAACTTTTGGAATGGTTTGTGGACCATTATCATACACTTTTCCTTTCAGATAAACAGCGTGACTGCAGTTTCGATTAAACCTCAGTCTGTAGCGTACTGTAATTGATGTTTAGTCAAAACTGCAGTCACGGTATGACTAAATAAATTGTAATATAAAAACATAGTAGTTTTATTTTTTCTTATATTTGGAGTTTAGTTTGAGTTCTAATCATTTGAAAAGCAGATGTTTGCTTTTCTATATGCCATACCCGGTGTTATTTTGATTGTTGGTTTTAAGTGTGTCTTTTGAATTGGGTGACCTTTTAAGAAGTCTTACCTTATCATTAGAGTTTTTTCATTAAACACGTTTGTTATTCTGGTTCATTAAATTGCAAGATTAGGTGTGCTTTTATACGTAGTCTGCCTTGGGTATTACGTAAAGTGACGATAGTGCGAGTAGTACTTCTATGACTACTGTAGAAGTTGTTAGCATCATCAAACGTCCATCCTCTTTATTTTGCCTAACTACAGAAACAACTACAAAATGAGTTGGTAGTAAAAAAAGCTTTCAACCTTTTACAAAAAAATATTTGTTTGCAAGAAGGCATACAAGCTTTGGCTTTAAAAAAATATCTGTGCATTATTTAAAGCTTATTAGTTTTATATGAAGTTTTTGATGATAATTTTATTTAGTTTGTCAGTTAAATTTTTGGCAGATTAACCCAAATATATTATTATTACCTACCAAATTTTTTTGTAATGGTAGATATTTACGGGATTTTGGGACCAAATTCTTGTAAGATTTACATTGATAAGAATCGAACATGATGAAGTTGAGCAGTTTTAAAATGGTCAACTGCTTTATATTTTTTTCGGTAATATTAAAACTGTTTTGAAAATGACACTTTATTGTTACCAAGACCTGTTTATAATGAACGTCATTCTTACTAAAAGGTTTGAGATGCGATTTACTCGGTTGAAGATAGCTCACTTCAACTGATCAAACCTGTTTCTCTTTAGCAAATATTAGCTTTTACAATGTTTCTAGATTGCAAATAATCTGAATTTAGACCTTCATGGACTAAACTCTTATAGATTATCTACTGACAATGATTTATATAAGTAACTAAAAGTTTGTGCTATTATTAGGTGAGTATCTCTCTGAAATCTCTAAAACCATCGACTTGAACTAAACCGGAACGAACCGCCCGAATTTTCTTGAACCGGAACTGTACCATTAAAAATAAATACCGTATTTCGGAACTGAACCGAAATGTTGGAACCGACACGAATAGGTTTTAGCGGATTTATTTTAATTTTTAATTAAATTTCTTTTTAATATTACATTTATTCAAATTATTTATTTTGCTATACAAGAATTTAACTGAAGCCACATGTTTATGGGAAATACGGTTGGGAGCAATCAACTAGTCAAATATTTATATAAATGCGCACACATTGGCCGTGCCGAACGCGTCGTTAAAAACCAGTGTGGTCTGGTTAAAACTATTTCGTTCGGTTTAGAATTACGGTTTGTTTTTTCAATATGTAGTTCGGTTCCGGTTCCCGGTTCAAGAAAATTAGGAAGATCCGTTTTGGTTTTAAACTTTACACTCAAATTATTCGGAAACAAGGCAAAATTTTGAAAAAGCTATTCTATATTTTTTGTTAAGAATTGAATGTAGAATACATTTAATTTTTTGCGACCTGTTACGGATCACCCTGTATAACATAACTCTGAGTAGACAATTTTAAGACTTAACATTTACATAACATTGAATTAATCGAATGCTTATCAATTTATATACTGATACTCGACTTTATAGTTTCTTAATATTAACATAAATTTATTACTATTTTTATCATTAATTGTATACTATATTTTTACATAAAAATGCAAAATAATATATTTTATTACAATTTTACGGGTAGCATATGTGTACCATTGTAACAGTTAGCTCGACTAATAACTGAATAAATTCCTATCTGTCTTTTCCATAACATTTTTTATTGTAATAACAAGCAATAAAAATGAAGGCGTCGTGAAGTTTAATAAATTCGTGATTATAATAAAAATGTTCATTCACATTTTACAATAAATAATTTTAATATGAAACTGATATTTCTGAAGGGGAAAAATAATAAGTTTTAATGGGCAATTAAAAATTCCATTGTAAGTAAATTAACCTTTCAATACTTCTTCAAGGACTCATAACGAGCTTTAAATCGAAATGGTTTAATCGATTTCGTTTGCATCTTGTTTTTCGAAAAACACAATTTTTTAATAACCGTTACAACATAGTCACGACATTTCATTGCTAATAGAAAGTGAGTCCTTCGACGAAATTTTTATTTTTATTATTTCAACAATTATTGTATGTACTTAGATTTTATTTTATTTATAACAGTATTTTTTCGGTGGATATGTAAGCATTAATTTTATGATTAGTTCCAAGAGGGAAATATATTTTTGAATGCGCTTAGCATACATTATTTTTAAATGTTTATACACGACCTCACCTAATTTTAAATAGGACGAAAGTGGTTTGTTACTTCCTAGACAATCTGGCTCCTGATATGTTTTATATTATTTTGGCCAGGGGCTAGATACGCTAATTGGTGCACTGTAATTATTAAAAGTGTTTAATGATTCATTCATTTATCATGATTGTAGAACTCGTTAGATGCTCAAAAATTTACTTTTAATGGCTTTAATAATTTCATATTATCATGATTTAATTGAATTTTTTAAGGTTTGTATTTTTAGGAAACATTTGAAGCTACTAAAAATGATGTAAGTACTAATATGCTTTTTGTCTTTATTTTAAAAAGATTTAGGGAATATTATACCTCATTTACATACTCGTGCATGTAGTGAGGCGAGTAGTAAGCCGCTGGTATGAAACGAGCGCTCTTCATTCTTCTCTACATATCTGTAGTACATTACATAATATGCTGGAATATAAGATATTCTTCATCATATTTATAATCTATAACGTATCTTGAAAAACTTTTTGAATGATACGTAAAATGAATGAACTCCAAACCTACAAAAAATATAGAAAATTTGAAAATGCGATATAGACATTGTGCGAAATGAACTGGGTATTTTGGAATCTTGAAGTAACGTCAAATAATTTTCCTTAAATGGGTGCGTGAAACATTTAGATAGTACAGTTTTTCATACAGATAATATTTTAGAACAGTCAAAAATAACTGATTGGTCAAATCTTATGTTAAGTAATGAACCACAAAGCAAGAATACGCTTCTGATGACGAAGGGTATTATTTTAGGAGTCCCTTACCGTTCAAATATTTTTTAGTTGTGTTGCTTTCGTCGCAACGGTGCAATTTTGCAACATCTCAACATTTTACAGCTTGTCTTGTTAATTATTAACATTTTGTAATCAAATTTTAACATATTTGCTACATGTTTCAATATTTTAAAATAATTTTTTTAAGAAGATCTTGCCACTTTACAACCTTTTATAATATTTTAGAATTTCACAATACTTTCAATACTTTAGAATATTATGAAATATTTTACAAAATTGCACAATAAGTTTGAAAGTTATTGGACAAATGAATGAATGAATTTGCATTTCTATATATTAAAAACATTTTAAAGTATTTTGCAATATTTCACAAATATTTTTAAACGTTTTGCGATATTCCGTGGAATTTTTTCAAGAATTAACAAAGTCTTGCATTATTTTTGCAATTTTTTTAAGTTTCCTTTTCAATTTGCAACATTTTTTAATAATTCACAATATTTTTTGATAGTTTTATAACATTTTGAAAATAAATTTTTGTTTCCAAGGAAAATCAACGGTTTACCATTGTTATTTGATTTATTTCTTAAATTGTTGAAAAGTGACATACAAAGTGCTCATAAGATGTGTTAGTGCTGTGACTAACATATTTTATGGGCACTTTTTTATGTAAAATCCAGTAACGTAGATTTAAATTTTTTATGATATTTAACTTTTTTCAAATGGAAACTATATTTTTATAAAATTTTATCCTGATTTTAATGTCTAAATTTGCGATCCTTGACATTTTTCAATATTTCTCAGTTTCATGTGCATCTGTCAACATTTTATCATATTTCATATTTTCCGAATTTTTTATATCGTTTCATGATTTTTATTTCGTTCCTTAACGTAAACTTACAACAATAGTTCTTGGTGCAATATTAATCAAATTCACACCTATTTTGGAGAATTTAGAAAATACTTTTGTGCAATATTTCATTTCATTATTTTTAAGTTTCATACATTTCTTTTACATTTTACAATATTTCTCGTTTTTTCTTAATATCTCTTAACATCATACACCATTTTGCAAACATTATTATATTAAAATTTTTCGAAATTAGTTTAGCTTGCTTAAATAGTAAATGAAACTTCAAACAAAATTATGGACATATTGGTTGTTAATAATACATGGTTGTATTTAATAATACATGGTTCTTGAAAATAGTAGACAAATTTAGAAATTTGATGATTTTTTTGTAAGAACTTCCAATTTGATATATTTTACGCAGGGTTGTTCACAATAATGGACATATTTAGATATTTGACACAGAATTGTTTAAAAGAACGAATTTGTGAGGGATGCTTCAAAAATATTTTTCTTTAAGGGGCAATGTGCCTAGAAGCATGATCTACGTGGCTACTGGTGCATAAAAAGATTTAAATACTCCCGAATACGTGAAGTATTTTAGGACACGCTCTGTACGCAATTCATACAGATGGCAATACTTTACGGTAGTAAAAACACAACAAATTGCTGCCAATAGAGGTGTAGTTCTCAAATGATTGTGACTTTGTATTTTAATTAATTTCATATTTGTTTAGGGAGAATTGTTTAGAAAAGAACAATCTGTCCGGCAATCGGATTAGGTTTTTGATTATCTGCACAACAGATGCTTTTGTTTATGCCTAAACATCAATATAAAATATGTTTTTTTTTAATGTCAATTGCGAGAAAAAAAATATAACTAAAAAAACTAATTCGGTAGCAGAATAGTTTATACCTTTATTCATATGTATGCGAAAGCATTTTTTAATTTTAATTAATAAATACACAATCGTTTGAGTCCCGAAAGTGAAAAACGCCAAGTAGCTTAGGCCACCCAACTTTAGGAACAAAATGTTATCACTAGGGGCTAGGTTGTGGTTGTAGGGAGGAGGAGCGAATGATAGTCCAGCTGAATCTCTTCTGTAGATCTTGCGTTCTTCGAGAGATGTAAGGTAAGGTCGTTGTTGTTTTTGCTTTTTACCGTAAATTTTACACATCTGACGGTGAATTTTTATACGTGGAACTTTTTATGCTTTAAAAAACGGACAATAGCTTACATTTTACATCTGGCGTTAAGGCGTTACGGACATTCAGCGCTGTGTGGTCAATACTACGGCCGTGTAATTTGACGGCGATGGTGGGGTTAGAAAGTGGGGAGCTGTTTCCAGATTTTACGGTTTCTTACCGAGCGATCACTTTGCGAATTTCACTTTTGAGACAACTCTCGTATTTAGATATTTGATGAATATTTGCAAACATTTCCAATTTTATATATTTTATATAGGTTTGCTCGAACTAATTCTATGCAGAATTGTTAAAAATAATGGACATATTTAGATTTTGATGAATTATATATTTTGTACAGTGTTTCTCAAAATAATCGACATATTTAGATATTTCTGGCAAGATTATGGAGATAATTAGATATTTATGATTTTTTTTTATAAAACTTTCGATTTTATAAATTTTATACAGGATTATTTAAAATAAGGGACATATTTAGAGAGATAGATAGGTTATATTATTTTTTTGGACTATTTCATACTATAAGTACGTCACAATATAATTTAATACAGGGTTGTTCAAAATAATTGTCATAATTTAGATTTTGAATGAATTTCTTACAAAAACTTCCGCTTTTATATATTTTATAGAAAAAGAAGGTTGTTAAAAATAATAGACTTAGTTTAGATATTTGATGAATTTTTTGCACTGTAGTATTGTTTTTACTCGGTAGCTCATTAACCTTGACTTGCTATGGGTTGAGGGTTCAAATTCTGATCTAAACAAAAATGCTCTAGTCTATTGGAGTGGTTTGGCACCTTATCATCTGTTGGTCCCATCAAAACCCTGCCATCATATAGGTTTACTAGGGCGGCAGTGATGTGAAAAAATCTAAATCTAAATAAATAAAAAATGGTACGTAAACTTATTTCCTATGTTTTAGAAGTTTTACTTCAATGGTGTGCGTGTACAATTCATGATTTTTTAGGCAAAGCAAGACTTCACTGAAAATATTTAGATATTATTATATATTATATTGTATTAACTGAAGATTCTAGCCGACCTCGGTGGTGGAGCGATCGAGAGATTAGCACGGTGCAAGAGATTCCGGGTTTGAATCCCGGACAAGGTATGAATGTCTAGTAATTGTCTTTAGTCATTAGCTATATTTGCAATTGATTACTTGATTGGTAATGGTTGTAATGACCTGCATCCACAAAACGACTGAAGAATTCCTTTTGTAGGACAAACCGTGTCTACAATACGCTTTATTCTATGAAATGAATTCTTTAATAAAAACGGGGATCCTTTTTCAAATATTGCAAGATCAAATCTTATACTAAATTTTTGATGGGTCACACTGTATTAAAGTTCCCGAAATTTAGTTTGGCGGCCCAACACTTGGTAAAAATGAATTTCTATTTGTTACCCGTATTTTAGCAATTATTGAAAATATTGATAAATTAAAAGCCATTATAATTTTGTTTGTAAGTCTCAATAAGTCTGGTTAACGTTTCAGTAATATTTCTATTTTGGGATTATTGCCCATTATTATTGTCGAACTAAATAAATGTCAATATACAGAGTGAGTCTGGCAAGACGCCCCTCATGTTTTTTTCTTTATTGTGGGTTTTAGGAAAAAAGAATTCTTATAAAAGTTTTATTATTTTTAATGTACCTTAATACTTAAAACAAATTTTGTATAAAGTCGGGTTTAGACAATACAACTATCAACTTTTGTTTTTCAAATAATAATACATTTTCTTCTATTTCAAAAAAAAATTACGTTTTTTTCTCTTGTCAACGATATATAAATTTCTATGAATTAATATTTGAAAATAATGAGAAAAACAGAATTATAATGACACACATTATTTATTAAAATATTTGTAGGTTGCTATGTACAAAATAAATAAAAAGTAGCAAATGGCAGTTATCATATGTACTTTGTCAAAATAATGCGAAGCAATTGTTCAAAATTGCGTCCTTCCTACTAATATTAATAAATATCAAAACAAGATAGTTATATATGATATAACGAATATATTGTTTTAATAGTTTTTATAAAACTATATTTATATTATCTATCTATTTCATGGGCTTTTCTTTTTGGCCAATTGCTTTAAATTTTTTGGACTAATCATAATGTATTCTTATATTAAACTACTTTTGTTACTATTTGTGTATTTTTGCGTAGTCACACCCTTTGAATATTTCAATAAATAATGTTTTTAATAGTCATTATTATAATCTTAGTTTTCTCGATTATTTTCAACTAATTGAAAAATGTATCCATCATTGCAAAGAGAAAAAAACATATTTTTTTCTCATAAAAAATAGGTTCTCAATTGAAAAACGAAACGAAAATAGTATCGTGTAAACCTGGTTTTATAAAACTATTTGTTTTGGGTTTTTAAAAAGTACATTGAAAATAATAAAACTTTTATAAGAATGTTTCCTTCCTAAGATCTATAATAAAGAAAAAAACTCACTGTATAGAAAATAAAATGTATTACTTGATATTTATCTTACACAATTAAAAAAATCAATTAATTGTCAATTTAAAAATAATAAAAATCTTATATTTTTTTCTGAAAATCTAATTTAATTAAACTACTGTAAAATCTCTTGTTTGATATGAATAAATCAGTTTTAATTAAATGTAAAAAAAAAAACAATATATTACGCTAACTCAGCTGAAAGTCAAATATGACAATAACAATTAAATCAGTAAGGAGAGTAATGATTTGTAAGGCAACAGATAATTAGATTTGGAAATTAAGCGATATTTAATTATTTTCACGATTAAAATGTCTAAAACATTCTAATAATTATTGTAATAACAATGATAAGTACGCCACTGCTGTTAAGTATGCGTATGATGGCAAAGAAAACATTTTAATAATTAACTAAAATGAGCAGCGAGCATTAATAATTCAGTATTTGTCTAAAGTAATTAATTTCTGACCTATAAAAACAACAAAATGGAGTGGAATTGGGTTGCGAGTTTCGGTAATAAATTCGAATTGAATTTTGCTGCTTTGGGATGAATCATTGCGAAAATGCGACAGGTGAAATGTGACAACTTTTAAGAAAAAGATGGGCATGCTTGATACATACGACATTTCATTGTAACCAATAAAATAACAATCAATTTTTTATACGGATCACTCTTGTCTGTAAATTTGGTTGCCTAGGCTCGAAAACGTCTGCAAAACATTAATTAATTAACCGAATAAAATATATCAATTTTTAAGAACCTGTTTTTCCGAAAATCCCAAATGAATCAAATCAACTTATTGTTTTGTTGTTAACTGCTTTGTTTAATTTTTTCTGTTGCATTTGTAATAAATTTTAAACTGGATTCAGTTGACCAGTCATAACATGAAATTAATTGTTATTCATTTATTTGTTTTACAAATTGCACGGGGCTAATGTCTGCCATTCATTACCAACTTTATTTACAAAGAGAATGAAAAATGATCGAAAACAGGTAAACAACAATAAATTGTGTATAGAAATTGTTTACTGCTTTAAATATATTATCACTGTGTGTAATTAAAATAACAAATATATTAATTAAATACTTTCCATTCATTATTTATGACCTCTAAAGCCAATTTTTATTTTGCAATACATAAGTTAAAATGGCGTAATATTTTATAACTATACAGGGTGATCCGCAAATAATAGGACACAATAGATAGCTAGCTAACACAGAAATTTAACCAAACATGTACTGGTAAATTGGTTAACCCCACAATAATTTTAAATTTTGAATTGTGGACGATTTTAGCAATTGACTGCCAACACCTTCTAGTTATCCTCCTTTTATATCATAACTCAACTAATTACGTTGAAGGAAGTTAGTTTTATAGAACCGTTTTGAAAAAAATAAACTCATTTTAAAAAATATCGCACGTATTTTTTATAGGCTGCCACATGCATACTTTCTAGAAGTATTAAAATTTAATTGGTAAATACTTCGTTTTATTTATTTTTATAATATTATTACAAGAACGTGTAATGTATTAAATGTAACCAGCCAAATTGCTTAGAATATTCTAGAACACCGAAGAAAATTACTTGAGTTTCTCTTTCAAAATGTTTGGTTTGGTTATATTATACATGAAGTTTTATATTTTTTATATTAAAATATTAAATTTTAATAGTAAACGTTTCTTTGTGAGAATTAAATTTGTATTGTTTCAAATTGTTTTAATCTTTTTGCTATTTTTCAACATATGTGTCTGACAGACTCATATTTCTGAGAGTATCTAAAACGACGATCTTCCGGATTAAGACTTAAAGAGATACAGGGTGTTCAAGAAACACAGTTTAATTCTCCTTAAAATTACTACATCATAATACTAAACAATTGAAAACATTTAGCTTTTTTTTTAATTGTTAATTTTTGCAGAATTATTTATTTAACATTTTAACAGATTTTGAAAAATATTACTCAAATAATATTTTTGAATAAAAAGGCATACATGTTGAAAGAGGATAAATCAACCGTTATCTAGATAAAAATGAAATGTCACGCAAACAGCAAAAATAAATATTCAGCATTTTTAAATTATGTGCAAATAAAAATAAACTGCGAAATTGTAAAAATTACCATCGCATGAATTTGATAATTTTTAATATATCTGAAATAAATTTTTAATGATATTTTTATAGCAAAAATTTCTACAAAAATATTACTCAAAGTACAGTCATGCTCACTTAAATCTATTACAAGTAATTTAGATTTAGTTGTTACCAAATTATCTAAAACTATTTATTTGTAGAAGGGGCCCTTTATTCCATCTAATCTATTGACAGATGCCAATTTGGCTATGAATCTGAAGACATTGATAGAATGCAACTATATGTACTAGATTTGTATATGTCAGCAGTATATTCATCATCATTTCACGGTTTAATTTAAGTTTTTTTTAATTTTTAGTAAATTTAATTAATGCCAAGGTGTTTTGATTACTTTTAATTCTTTATCTAGAAAACTGCTAACTTTGCAGCAATTTTTATTAAAAAAATATAGCTGCATGATAAGTTTTAATCAAAAATACTTCTTAAAAACCCAAAAGTTACAGAAATACATACTTATATAAATATATAAATAAAACAACTTTTTATATATCTTATCACGAAAAATACTTATTATACCGGACTAGTTTCGACTAATTACCTGATCATCATCATCATACGGTGATAGAAAGTAATTTGAATATATATATATATGACAACTAGACATTTTTCAAAATTTAATAGACAGTATCCACAAATCTATAGTACAATCTGAAACAGACAATGAAATAAACTTTTTAGACCTAACAATTTGTCAAATCAATAATGCTTTTACTTTTGATATTTTTTGTAAACCAACTTATACGGACGCGAAAATTTTATATCGCTCTCTCACATCCCAATAGTCACCAATCTGTTGCTTATCACTTAGAGCCTTCAGCCTTCCATTGACAGAAAATTATTTCTATATTTTGTAGCCACGTTTTCACTAAAATATAATCAACAGAATTTTCAATAAAAATCAGTACAGTCTCACTATGCAGTCAATCTATCCCAAAATAATATCTCTAGTCCCCAAAAAAATATATCCCCATTTCATATTTTAGCAATATTTTGGAAAAAAATATTGGTATTCTCAGAAAATTGAATTATCAAATAGCTTTTAAAAATACCAACAAACTGTCCACCCTATTCAACGCAAAAGACAGCACAGACAAATTAATGAAATCCGGAGTCTATGAGTTAAGTTGTTCTACATGTGATGCTCGATATATAGGACAAACAAGAAGAAATTTTAATATAAGATTTAAAGAACGCTACCGGTCTTTTAGACTGTTTAATAAATATTTTTCGTGATAAGATATATAAAAAGTTGTTTTATTTATTAAAATGCAATATCACATAGTAAAGACTACCACCATTCGACAAATATACATATAGCCACGCCATTTCCTTTTGAGGTAGGCAGTAACAGACTACCAAACTTTGATTTTTAAAACTTACTTTGTACTATGTCTTTCCAGACTTTTCTATCCTTTCATATCCTTTTTTTACTTCGGTAACATTGATACGTCTTGTCACGCTCTCATGTTTTTTCCACTTCTAATTTTTCTTTTTTGAACGCTTTTATCTATAACATCCATTCAACTCTTACATGGTCTACCTCTGCTCTTTGATCTAGATACGTTTCCATTATAGATTTACTTTGTTACTCGATCCTCACTCATTTTGTCAACATGGAAAAGTCAAAGTAATATAATTTAAGAAAATTGATAGAATCGACCGTTACTAAGTGATAATTCATAATGCAGGATTTGAAATAAATTACTATAAAAAACATAGTAATATAATTTGTGCATACTGGTCTATAGGGGTGTTACTTTCAAACCATATTTATTTATTACCCACTCGTGCCTAACGTTGTTTATTCGAGTCTTTCCACATACACTTTTTAAGTACCCCATTTTGGGTCTCTCCTGATATACCCATGCTTCCGATCCATACAGCAAAGTTGGTATTAACACACTTTTATGAACTGCTATCATTGCCTCTTTTTACAATAATTCATTTTTTGCACACATATACTTACAACTATTTGGCGATGCATTTACGCGTCGCTGAATCTTTCCATCGGTGCTGCCATTCTTATTAAATACGCAAAATCATCAACCTGCTTCAAACTGTCAAAGATTATGAATTTATTTTTCGCTATATTTATACATAGATTTTTTCTTGTCTGAGTCCTTGATTTATTTAAAACTAATTGTTCAATATAACATCCGCCTTAACGCACGCTCTACTACCATCATATATAGGAATAATGGCATTTATTAAATTATCATCCACTCTATACTCTTTTAAAACAACTCATAACATCTGTCTGGTGACCAGATCATATTCTTGTTTTTGATCAACAATCCCACTGTGCACTTTCTTCTTTACTGCCATGCATTTCTCTATCACTGAAGTGCAAATATGTAATCCACGTATCCCCTAGCTCAGCCCACAAATAAAAAATATCGAGGAAAAACTGTCCACGTATATACTAATGAATTTTTCACATCATGTATATGGCTAGTATGCCTCTGAAGTGTGTAGCAAACATTTTGCAAAATGTCGATGAGTTGATAGTTTCATTGTAAAATGTCAAGTAATGCTAAGAAAATTATGGGAACAGTATTTGTGAAATATCAAAAGATTCGTGACACTTTCAAGGTTTGTGTGACATTTGAAATATATTTTTTTGTATCAGAACAATTTGTTATATTTAGCAAAATATTAAATAAAATGTGTGAGGTTCTCCAATACCATTTTGTACAGATTTTTCATTTTCTTGTCATTACACCATATTTATTACATTTTTGAATCACTTTTCATTGTTTCACAACATTTTTGGCAATTTGCTACATGAAATTTTTTCAATATTTTATTCATAAATTATTTTAAAGTATTTAGACTTTTTCTCAGTATTATTTGAATTTTGCATTGTACCTCTGTCAACTATTTTTAACATTTTGCAAAATATTTTGTTTTTCTTTTGGTCTTTGGGATATAATATTTTTTGACAATAATCATTTTGCGACATTATCTGCATTGGCCTTTGTTCATTAAAACTATGTATATTTATACATAAAATTATGAGACACCGTCGTACAATGTTTGTGAAACAATGCAAAACTCAATAGTTGAAAAATATTTCAAAATGCTGGTTTGTAGCAAAATGTTGCTAATTGTCAATAAATGCCAACTAACGTGAAATTGGATTGATGTTAAACTTTAAATGCTTAATAATTTAATAATTAATTTAATATTTTGAATATTTAAAAAATTGTGATACTGGTTGTAGAATACATATGCTATTTGCTAGATAGTATTCTAGCCTTTTTATATCTTCTACTTTTTGTTAAATTAAATAATCAGTAATTCTTGTTTTAATTGCAGGTAAATTGCAATAAACAATTAACGTTTTTTGATTGATTCATTGCATATGCATTCCAGTAATAATATAATATATATCATATAAATCGAATCAAATAAACGCTCAACTATTTTATATTTCAGTACTCGGTTCCATTTCGGCTCTTGTGTGTTTTTTGCAAATATTTATTTTAAGAATTATATTGTGTTTGTTTATTCAAACAATCAAACAACAAGACCAAGGACAGTTGCACATACCTGGTGTTTTATTCGTTCTTTATTAATTTATAAGAAAATGATTTCTTTTAAAATTAGAACCAAGTTTAGTAATTTGCCGGCCGATGGCGCCACCGATTTTTCAGCAGCCTGAAATTATTACAAACATTATCGTTTTTTTTAATATTAGTGTTAATGGGAATTATTGCAAACATTGTCGATTCAAGGAAATTGTTGTTGTTTATTATATTGAAATAATATCAATTACTATCATTAATATATTATCGACAAATCGATCATAGCATTTTTAAGAGTTACTGGCCGTAATTATTAATATTAAATGATGAAACACTCTGGTACTTAATTAAAGCAATTTAAATTGCTTCTAAAATTACATATAATTTTGATGTTAATACTTTGATATTGAACATATAAACTTTAAATGTGCTACTGCAAGCCAAACATTGCATTAAATTCTATGAACTGAGTTGGAAAAATGCATTTTCCGCTTGTCAATTATATTGCAACTATAACTCTGGATAATAATAACACGACTTTTGTATTACTTGAACTATGAATTTCATTCTTCATGTGGGATATAATTTTAGGCCCAATAAAATTATAAAAATTAAACGAAATGTTTTTAAAAAAATATTGCATAAAATTAAAAAGCATTTTGAAATGAAAGGAAATTGCTTTTTTTAAAGAATTTATTTATTTAACAAAAAATATCCATTTATTAGTATATATTTATTAGACGTATTAACAAATTATTTTTGATCATCTAATTCAGTAGCATATTATGGTTGATTCTCTCGACTCATAATAAAAAGGCTGTAAAAATATTCAATTTTGTATTATTACTCAGTAACTTATCCAGTTACAAGTGAAAAATAAATCATTTGTTTTCTATACAATGAATGTCGCAGACTGTGCAGAAATTTGCAAAATATTTTTATTTTCATTCAGAACATATACAATTTTTGATTTTACTCCTATTCCCTTGTACGATTAATAATGTTAATACGTTGATTTGCCAACAACCAAAATAGCTATCGCTAATCACTTGAATTTTACAGGAGAAATGAACAAAATATACGATAATACGTAAATATTCGAAAAATATACTAAAAAAAAGAAAAATTAAGAAAAACCAAGAATGACAATGATTAAATCGAAAAAAGTAAATGATAAATATACATAAAACAATTGATTTTAACGTAAAAGTAAGTTGTGAATTTTGAATATTCATAAATTGGAAAAATATAGGTATTAAAAAACAAATATTTAAATATGAAAATAAGTTACAAAACGTGCAAATTTGAAAATGTAAGCAAACTAAAAGAAAATAAACAAATTAATTAAAATCAGACAAAACAATCATTAATTCAACACACATACCTTGAATTTGATGGTTATTGAACTAATTGGCTAGCAAACTCAACAAATATAAACCATACGACTAAACAAAAATAACCAATTAATCAATCCGCGATACACGACACAATGATCCACGGCACAACGATTCACAACCATCGACATATGGACCCAAAATTCACGACCATCGACCCAGGGTCCACGACTGCCGATTCATGCCCATCGATCTATAATTCCTCAGCCGTGACTCAAGACCCTTCAATCGTCGATCCGTCGAACCCGGGACGCGCACCCGCTACCCGGGTTCTATCCTAAAGAAGGATTACTTCAAGAAATGAGAAAATTAGGAATTCGAGAAAAATAAACACAAAATTACAAAATAGCGAATTAAATAAAAATAACGAATTAAACAAAGTATACATCAAAACTAACTAGTAAAATGTAATAAATGAAAATGAAGAATTGTTTTGTATAAAAAAAGCACATACAGCATTATATGACACTAAATTCAAATTACAATTCTACAAATAAAATAAATTAAAAAAATTAAACAAAAACATTTTATTAATAACATAAAATAATGAGAAAAAAATATTCAGAAAAAAATAATAAGCAAGATTGAAACTCGAAAATATAATTAAATCAAAAAACAAATAAATAACTAAACGAAAAATAGAACAAAAATAACTAAACACAATAAGTAAATTAGAATAAACGGAAAATTAACGAAGTAAATAAACAAAATAACATAAAATAATGGAAACAAAACAAAACTAACGAAAATAACGAATTAATTGACACTTACAAAATATTCATATGAAGAATAATTAAATGATTAAAAATAATTACATAATTGAAAAATAAACGACAAAATGCACGAAAACGCAAAATTAACAAAACACAACAAAAATAACGAATTCAGTCAAAAATAAAAGAAAGAAACGAAGAAGTATCAAACAAAACAAAAGAAAATTAAACAATTTAATGAATTATAAAAAAATAGAAGGGAAATTCAAACGAAATGGATTATTGAAATATTAAAGGAAAAATAGACATAAATAAATAAAGAATTAATTTTAAGTAGTAATATAGGAAATAATTTGAAAATGACAAATGAAACGACAAACAATAAGTAAAATAATGAAAAATCAAACAAATTAATTAATTTAATGAATAATAAAGGAAGAATAAATAAAAATGATAAAGTATAATTATTGGTAAAATATACAAAAATAAACAAAATAGCGAAGTATAAATAATAATGAATGAAAGTAATTAAATAATTGAAAAATTAACAAGAAATAAATACAAAAATTACGAAAACAAATTAAATTAAAATTGGAAAGAAACAAAGAAACAAAGAAACAATAAACAAAAAAATAATTGAACTTTAATAATACATATTTAATACAGAAAATGTGAAAATGACGAATTAAACGAAACAAACAAAGAATAATTAAAGCAAACAGATAAATATATATGTAAAATAATGATTAAAACGAATAATGAAGTAAGAACAAATAAAAATGATAAAGAATAACTATTGACAAACATTAAATTAATCGGAAAATTAAACAATGACCATAAATAATAAAAAGTAATGAAAAAATGAATCCCACGAAATAATCGATAAATAAAACAAGAAATAAAGAAACAATAAATCAAATAATTGGAAAATAAATTTAAAAAAAAATAAACCAAAATAACAAAGATTAAATGACAAATATAATACAATTTAAATAATTTAAAAATACTCAATAAACGAAATAAATGTCGAATCAAACATAAAATTGTAGATAAGGAATTACACGAAAATTAAACAATTATAACGATTTCAACCAACAATGTCAAAATAATCAAACAAAAAAAAACAGAAGAGAATTGTTGATGAAATAACAAATTAAATGAAAACAAGATAATTAAAATTCAAACTATTAAACGAATACAATTAAAATTATGATAATATTTAGTCTGTCTAACTGAGAAATATTCACTTTCTTTTCTGTAATTGTAATTAAGCAATGGATTTGATTATAGAAAAATATATTGTTGTGAGGAGAAATTAATTCAATTTTATAATTACCGTTTATTTCCCGTGGTTAATAATCTTAAATAAATCCGCAACTACACATTATACTTACAAAGCTATTGAAATTGATAAATGAAATTTAAAACTACAATTATCGAATAAATTAATATTTTAAAAGTATTGCGTTAGTTTTAAAATACATTTTTCGGCCACATGTCGAAATTTTTGAACAGCACTGTTTATTTTGCAGGAAGTTTTCAACACGTGTTATAAATTTTATTATAAACTATGTCGAAACGCCTGCAATATTTTGACCATGCTTCTCTACCCATCTTTTCTTTTTCTACTAATAAACAATTAAGTAAGGTAAAGAAAAACATTATAAATTTAAGCAATCGCTGTAATCTTAAATATAGTGAAATTAATTAAAACTGTACATTTATATTAGCATATTAAACAAGTATGTTTACAAATTTGAGTTGATATTTATGTTTAATGAATTAATAATTAGTTACCACAATGGTTGATTGATTTGATTTATTGTGAAATTAAATTTTGGGTGTTTGTTATTATTATGGGATTTTATCCAAAATATGTTGCAGAATTTGCTATATTCAATTTACGTTTTATTTGCCACAGGGCCGGTTTTTGTTTTTTAACTGTTTTTGAAAAACAATAAACTATAATTTTTAAGTAGTATATTATTTCTTTAATTTGAATTCATTTTGTTTATTCTTAGTTTATTTTGTTGAACTTCATTAATTTAATTTAATTTTGCTTTCAACTCCTTTATTAATACTTGCGTAGAAATGGATAAGTTCCTTTTTTACAAAAAATGATTTTGTTAGTATTCTATATATCTCAGATATAAGTATTTTATATATTTCCGATATAAGAATACTAACAAAATCAATTAAAAAAACAGTATTTTATTTCTAGCATAATTATGTTGCGGTTTATTAACTGCATTTGCTGCAATTTCAGTAATAAATGCTGTTATTTATTTTCAAGGATTTGATTCAACCGTCATATTTGATAGTGCCGGCAGGCCCTGGTCGTATTGTAAGTCCGCACTGTTTTAAAACAAGGCTGCCCCTGGATATTTTCATAGTTTAAAATATTAATTAATCTACTTAATAATAGCGCTAAGTCTGTCTTTCGTCTGATTGGCTACGATAAAATCATCTTCTAATTTTTATGATTCCATTGCCAATTTCTTGTGTTTTGACGAATAACGTTATTTACCAATTATGTGAGTTATGATTGATTTAAAATAAAAATATAATTTTTTAATATAAGCTACTTAATTACAGTACGCAAACATTAATTGTTTTGAAACTATCGGCATAATGTGGTTATTAGAAATGTTTAATTAAGAATGCATTTCGTTATCAAGATTGCAAGTTCGAAGTATTAATTGTTGTCCTGAAGAAGAATCAAGAGATGTGACAATTTCCTTGTGGGGCCGGATATTTGGCGCTTTCAATTTCCGGAATTACAAAATGAATATTAGATAATTCGCCTTGGGAATTAGTAGCAGATGTAACGACGATGATTGTGCACTGTGCACTGTGCAGTGATTTTAAAATTCCAATTGGAATGCGCCAAGCGTATATACAAGGATTCAAGCACTCGTCATGAAAACGGAGACCGGTCAGGTGTAGTATAAATTGTAAAAGTATTTATAGATTGGTTTGATACAGTCAATTTAGCGTTTCTGTAAAGATGACTGTAATTTGATCGTTATGGCAGGGGGGACTTTACATTCGGAGGGGTTAGAGCGCGTGTCGGGCCACGTGTGTCGAAAACAGCTGTGGCACGGACCTCGGGAGACATTTTACACGACACACACACATAGAAAACACTCAAGATATTTGGGAGGCAGACTTAAGGCATCTGCCTTGTCTTATAAATGCGGCTGACTACTTTACTTAAAATACCTCCAGATAACAACAACGGAAACTCATTCAAACGCACGTACAAATATTAAAAATCAATAAATCTATTTCTATCAGAAAGTCAATTAAATATTAAAAAATGTAAGGAGCTTTTATTATTAAATCAGACACGTATTCGCACTGCGAATTTCGCAGTTCACTGCTGCTTGCATTTACCCAATAAAAAATATAAAAGGTTACGCTGGATATGAAGAAAAACACATGTCACGTGTCATTTAATTATATTTCTTAATTTAGCATGCCAAACTTTATATATTTCATAATAATTTCTTTTCAAATTAAGATTTTTTAACAGAGTTTGTGTTTTTGACGGCTTATTACGTAAATTTTCTAAGAAATGTATTTTGTTTATTTGTTTTCCAATTTATGCAAAAGCCGTTTTACGTAATTCAATTTTCTTTAATTAAAATTTATTTTATTGGTCTGAATTGAAGTTGCATAAAACTGTATTCCAATATTTTATTTTATTTGAACTTATGCAGGCTGATTTTTATAAAATGTTCTATGACACAATTTCTTTGTTTTTAAAGTTAAAAAAATACAGTAGAATCTCCAATACGCGGACACTACTCGTGCCCGCTTATTGTAGACGAACTTTTAAAGGAAAGCATAACAAAAAACAGAATAAAAGTGTATAACGTAAAATTAAGACTAACAACACAATTTATGTTATACTCTATTTTTAAAAAATCCGTAGATTTATACAAACTAATGAATCAATAATCAATGAATTTCAACCGAGCAGAATATTGAAAATCAAAATATCGCATTTCTGATAGAATCGAATGCTTTGAACCAGTTTGAACCAGTTTTTTAAATACTACATTTTTTTACAAATTTAAAGGAAACTAATTTGCCTGCAGTCGACTTGCCAAACGTTTTTCGCTTAATTCATAATTTTGTTGCATTTATTATATTAAAACACCAATTAAAAAAGTTCAAATTTTATATCGTATTTCAATAATTACTACCGAAAATTTAATTTCAGCACTGAAAATATATGTTTTTGTTTCAACGTGATTAATTAATTTATATGGCCAACGTTAGAAATCAATATTTTTTGCATTTGATAATAATATTTTAAGATTGGCTTACAAAATTAAAAACTTACACATTTAGCTGCATTCGACTTGCGAAACGTTTGGGCATGGATAAAAATGACCGCACATTGTGAATAATCTCGGTATACTCACTAAAATATGCAAAATTTGTGAAAAAAATTATTAAAATTACAGGAAATTAAAAAACAATGTACGTGTGCTTGGGTCACACAACAAAATCATCATCAAGATTATCAATCCGCACTTGATAAACTTAAGTCGCCACGTATATTTTGTTTTTAATAAATATTTTGGTGGTAAAAACTTTGTAAATTGTTTTATTTGTTATTGACGATTTTGTTAATGATATATTTCAAATGTGTTGCAATACTTTTGGTATTTGTAGGATTTTAAACATTTATTAACATTTTCACTGTATTTATTAACAAAGTTAATCAGTATTTTGTAATATTTTTGACATATTTTAAAATTTATAACATCACGATTTTGTAGTCTTTTTAATATTTCTCAACCATCTCACAATATTTTGTAACTGTTTCTCATTTTAAGTGGTATTTATGACACTTTTTTAAATGCTGTGCGTATTAATCCTTTGGCTTTATCTAAAAATCCACCCAGGGTTGACCACTTATACCAAAAATTGACTTGAGTCATATGGTTATAAACATAAAAGAAAATTATACAGAGAATTAATTAGATATATATATATATATATATATATATATATATATATATACAATCTGTTTCAATAAAAAAAGTCATTACTTCCGGTTAAACTTCAAGTGAGATTGGTAATTGAATAAATAATTAATAAAGTAATCAGTTTTGTAAGTTTTGATATGTATTATAATAGATTTTATGAAGTTGATATTAATCAAATGATACCTATGTAATTCTCAAGATTTTTATTGTTATCAATTTACACTTTACACACAAATTAAAATCTCATTATTGAATTTATTGATTTGCGTCTGAAAATACTTTTAGTTGCAACATGACATTTAAGCTTTACTCCCACGAAATTTCTACCTGTTTTACACGCAAAGAAAATTTGTGAGCAGAGCGAAAAAGCTTATTATCTCAAATTACGTATTATAACTCTCATTTTCTATGGCATTTTCAGATAGTTGGCTTAGTGCCGTAACAAACGTATGCCTGTGGAAAATTTTCTTATAAATCTAAGCCATCATAACTAATATTTGTTGCAAACTTGTATCAGAAACTTTTACAAATCGCTTCACAATGGAAAATAATTAGGAAGAAACCATTTTTAGACGTGAAATATTCTTCGAACATCGAAATAGAACAAAAAAAAATAATTAAAAAAAAAAGAGTTTACACATTAGAGATGCCACAAAAACAATTCAGAGACAGGAAGCTGTGGTTTAAGTTTTCCAAAGCAATGTTGATCAATATATCTAACAATAATTTATAAGTAAGAATTTTAATTTTTTGGAATTGGTGAACTAAAGCATTTTTGCAAAATTGTAAGCATCAAAGGAAATTTAGAGGCAGAATGACTCGATTGTAAGCCACAAAGTGGCCAAGAAATCATTGAGACAAGAAAATTATCAAAGACTTCAACTATTTTCTAATTGATTCACAGAATATGAAATTTGGAAATGGGAACACCTAATTTTAAGCCTTAGAATTATAGACAAAATGCCTAAAAAGAATGGCCAGGCTTTAATATGTAGAAATACTGTTTTGTGCTTCTTTCATGAAAATTACATTAATTTATCTGGTTATAAGAACAATTTAGAGGCAGGAAGACCTACGTACAAACTTTAAAATAGTTAGTAAAACATTTTGAAATAATTTGTAGGTAGCAATTTCTACAAAGATTTTAACTGTTTTGTAATTGGTACGCAAAAATATCAATTATTAAACTAATTGAAATTCCAAAGACAATTCAGAAGAAAATTGATCAGGTTGGCTAACAAAACCGTTAACATTTGGTCTGAGACAATAACATTTTCAAAGACTGACTAATAAGTACACAGAAAGCAATTTCAAAGCTTCAAATCCAATTTAAAGATATGAAGGCATAATTTTAAGCTTTGCATTGATGTTATTAAAAAAATAAATTAAAAATTCAAATTCAAACTCAAATTTTTGCCAGTATTGAAGCTCTAAAGACAATTAGAGACAGGGAGAATTAGATTTAAGCTTTAGAATTTCTTGTACAGTAAAATCTCTATTTGCGGACACCTCCAATAAGCGGATACCTCTTATAACCGGACAGTTTAGAATGCACCGACACACTTCCATATAGTTATCTAACTTTATTTTAAGCGGACACCTCCAATATGCGGACAAAATTAGTTGCACCGTCAGTGTCCGCTTAACGGAGATTTTACTGTATATGTAATCATAACTTTCAGGTTAAATATTTTTGGACTTGAAACTTTTTGTAACTGAGAAAGACACAGTCTGTATAAAGACTTAAATTGTTTTAAGATTTGTGGTCAAATATATCAGTTTTGAAAGTCTAAAATGCAATTTAAACGGAGGAAGACTTTGTTCCAAAACTTCTAAAATTGATTTAGCTACAAATGTAGCCACTAAACTGTAGAAAAGCTCTGACGATTTTGCTGTCATCTAAAATAACAGTTTAAAGCTCAAAATGTATTTCAAAGACAGGAAAACTTGATCGCAAACTCTAGAATTGTTAGAAAACACATAAAAGATGCTGAAATAATCAAATTCTTTAATTGGTCACCAATTGATTCACAGAATCGGCAATTACACGCAGTTTTGAGATACATGAAGTAATTTAGAAGCAAGATGGAAGAATTCCAAGCTTGGGATCTATTGACACGTAAAAACGCACAATACGTTAAAGACTTTAAGTTTTGTGATTGGTGTTCAAAAATACCAATTTCAAGTCGTTTGAAAGCACCAAATGCAATTTGGAGGCAGTGACCCTATATTTTAAAATTCAGTCTGAAAAACACCCAAAAATAAAATCCTGGTAAATAAATTTCTAAAGACATTTACTCTTTTGCTACAGGTTTACCAAAATTGTAATTTTTCCTATATTGAAGTTAAAAAAATAATTTAACGGCAGGAATACTTTATTTAAAGGCTTGCCCAGAGCGGCGCGAATTATTTGCCGACGCGACAAACCAATAATTTGAATATTGTAAATAATAAATATTATTATTTAAATTTTTAATGGAGCCTAAGTTGAAATTAGAATATTATAATTATTAAATAATTACTACGCTATTTTCTACTAATTTCGAAATAAATGTTTCGGGTGGGAATCGAAACCACAACCTTTTTATTTCATGTCCACTGCTCTACAAATTGAGCTACATATGTATCTCAATATATAAAAAACCTATGATATGAAATCGAAAGGTTTATTTATTGCAAAAACGAGCAATAGCGTAATAATTATTTAATAATTATATTATTGTAATTTCAAGTTAGTCTCTAAAAAATTTAAATTATAAATAATAAATAATTATTATTTACAATATTCGTATAATATCGGTCGTCGTCGAAAAATTTTCGTGTGTATTGTGCTAGCATAGACTAGACATACACACAACTGTATATGTGTAAGTATTTCATGTAATGATGTTACAAAAATTGACTTTGACGTCATTGTAGATCATAAAAAATCCTATGCGAATTGAGATATTTGAGTAGCTCAATTCGTAGAGCAGTGGACGGGAAATCCAAAGATTGTGGGTTCGATCTCCACCCGAGGTGATTACTGATTAATAATTAATCTTTTAAAGTCATACATTGTTGTTGAATATAGTAATACTACTACTATATTCAACAGCATTGCACTAGTTCCTGATTAGCACAAATGAGTTTCTTAGATCAACTGCCAATCTGATTTCCGTTAATAATAGTTTCACTCACTTACATCAATTCTAAAGTTGCATCCAGTGAATGATTGAAGACGAACGCGATTTATAATGTACTCAGTAATAGTGGTAGCAATTTCATCTAATTAATTACTTAACAAGCTTTAACGTATAGTTAGCATTTTAGATAATGAATGTTTATGTAATTAGTGTATTATGTATTCGAAGGTTGCAAAACAAATATCTAAAAAATGTAAAAAAACAACACAAATAGAAGTAAAATTGTTATTTTCTGTATACATTGTCTAGTAGATAACGTGATCGATAGTTATCAGTAAATAAAACTTACAATCAACAGAGAATTTGATTGCATTGTTATCTTTAATCTTATTTTAATTAGTCCTTCATAGAGTCAATTTAAAATGCATTGCCCATTAGGTAAAAGAAAATAAAATATTGCAAAATTGAATTATTTCGACATCTTTGTAAGTAATTTTTTACATTAATAAAAATTACTCTTATTATATCAGGTTGATGTAAATGGTTGTAGTTTTTGGTTTCTAAGATAAGAGTGCTTTGGAAACAAATTTGTTTAAAACATTTAATGGTCTTATTAATTCAACTACCTCACACAACCTAAAATGTTTAAATACAATCGATTTTATAGTACTATATATTGATTTTAATACTTCGTTACTCGCAAAAATGCAATTTCAAAGTTTAAAGATTTTAATTTACCTGTTCCTAAATATTAACTGGTAAATATGTATAGCTTTTTAATGGATATTTACCAGTTAATATTTAGGAACAGTATTAAAGTAAAATCATTATTTAATCAATTACTATATATATAATAAATTGACATATACATTCCACAATTCTAAATGTATTTATAGTTTTTTTTTAAATCTAAAATAATTTGGTCTTTATTGGTTTTGCAACAAGGTTTTCTGTTTCTGACCAACATCAATACTAAAGCACACAATCTGTAAATCATATTTTATTTTTCATATTTGGAGCACATGTTTTTGTATTATCTGCAAACAAGCATTTTGGGGTTAGACCAAAACGATATTAGTGGTGAATAGGTCCGGTTTTGTTTTAAAGGCAAGTTTTTGGTTTTTGCTTCTCAACATTGATATAATTTATACAGCAAAAATCTTTTCACCCAGTATTTTTGTTATATTTTTATGGAATTTGAACGATTTAAATTAAACTAAGATAACCAGAACTTTAATAATAAAATATTTTTATTAAACAATCTAATTGTAAATGAAAAGTAAAGATCTTAGTTGCAAAATTTATTAAACTAATATAAGTTTAAGTGCTAATGTGTGTAATGTAATTCTTCACACTGACTATTTTTATAATACATATTATATTCCCGATTTTTATAATTATTTTTATTGCCATTTTTCAAGATTCGATTAATTAGCTCTATACACTGGATTAAAGACAATTGTGCAGCTCTTTATTTAATACAAAGTATTTTTACGTCATCTGAAATATGCAGCAGTATTAAAAACTGCTATACGCATAATTATCTTCAGTTTTTATAACTGGTTGTGAACTTACTTTATCCTGGAGAGCATTACAAAAGTAACATTTATTATTGCTTTGACACACTTAATATACTGTTTCTCTTTCTATTCAAAAGGAGGTATATTTATTAAAACATTTTTTTAGAAGTATATTCAAGGTTGTTGGTTGTTGCTTTTGTTTAGTAGTTCAACATGACGATTACTACTGAAATGCATCTTCTCAACATTTATTGATGTTTTTCAAACTTTGTTGACATTTCCGAACAAAAACCAATTAATTAGTTGAAGTGTCAGAGCAAAAGGGATCAAAAAATTTGATGGAAGTGATTATAGAACCTATTAAATGTATATTTTTATTATTATTGAGCGACTAGTAGATCCATCCGTTAATTAGTTTAAAATAAAAGAGTTTCTTCTTTACTGCAATTTTAAAGAACAACTGTTTTAAACTTAGTTATATATTTATCAATATATTTTGTATTTCTGAAGATTCACATCATTTATTTTTGTTGTAACATTTGTATTGATATTTTAAAACATTTTTCTAAGTTTTTATAACATGTAATGACATTTTGTCATTTTCTGTTACGTCTGATGAAGACAGAGATTCAGTCGAAACTGCAGTCACGGTTTTTCTTCTATATGTTGCAATTAGTTATCAAAATGTTTTTGAGGATTTTGTAAACACATCTCCGCATTTTGTGAACATTTATTATTAATTTTCAAAAAAATTCGACATTTTAAAACATTTCTACAGCATTTTAAAACATTTCACAGCATTTTGTGATTGGTTATAATTTTTTTCCACCTGTTTTTGAAGATTTTGTAATTATTTATATTATATTTACGCTTTTTGCAACATATTTGTGTTTCTAAAGATTTTATAAATATTTCTCAATATTTATCGGTATTTTTTAGAACTCACCGCATTTCAGTTACCTAGATTTTGTTAACATCTTTTTCAACATTCCACAACACTTCATATTTATTGTTTACAAGAAAATGCATATAACTACTCATTTTATCTTTATTATTACTTGAGATGGAACTAAAAAATGTAAATCAATTATTCCTTTAATCTCTTGCACCAATTGCTTCAATACAATGCAGAAATTACTAAGATGCACTGGTAAGCTTTATTTATTCTTTTGTACTATGGCCAGAGTGGCGTTGTGATACTGGTTGCCTGTAAATTATATTGTTTTTTATACAGACTGTCTTATTTTATTTACAAGTTAAGGCACGTAAACAGTTAGTTTAACTTTTTCGTTTAAAAACATATTTCGATAGCATTTTTTGACATAGCAGCATTTTGTGGCATTTTGTGGCATTTTGTGGCATTTTGCACGATTTTACTATATTAGCGTCACTAATCAGATGACGAAGCATTCAGTTGCTTATAAACTGAACAGTGGGGAAATTAACATTTTTGTATACACATTTTAAAAATAATGGAACACTTCCTATATCAAATACTTACATAGTCACCCCTCACAAAAAGTAGTTCACGAGGTACTCATTAGCGAGTACCCACCAACACTTTGGCCAGACGACCCTTTATTCATTCCATAAAATAGAATCATGTGTGTGTTGTCAAGCAAAATGATGAAGAAAATAAATCATGATCTATTGCTTTAACCCTGTGCCATAAAGCATTCTAGAGTTTTTACAATGCACCCCTGGATGGCGATATATGAGGTTTCATTCCGGTTGATCAGTTGTTCTCTAACTATGTAGATTAATGGTAACCAACCTGGTCTCTATCGCCCACTAGTGGGCGATATTTACCTTTCAAACTTTTCGAATTTACGCCAACTATCGATATTTTTCGTCTTTTGTGTAATTCCGCTTGTTTGTTCTATTATGAGCGCCAATTACCGTAACTGCACTAACGTTGATTGCGATAATGACACCCCAATATTGATTTTTAAACTTACCGGTTAACGCGTTCACGTTGGACAGTTATGCTTAATTATAAATGGTGCGGCAACAAAACTTATTTGATTGGGTCGAAGTGAAGAGTGGGTATAACTGAAGGCTCTAGGGATATTCTTATTTGGGCAAGTAAATCGGGAAATGTGTTTATTACCATAACAAGTAACCGCAATGCATTGGTCAAATATGCAACGTAAGTTTGCTATATATATATATATATATATATATATATATATATATATATACTTTTCTAAGGGTCCTTGGATAGTTGCATTGCAACATGCGCACTTCAATCTTTTTATCAAAGCCTTGATTCTATCCGTAATCAATTGTTTTGTGGGTGAACACTTTCAACAAAACTGGAAATGTGTAAAGAAGAAGAATTGGTTTATCAATCTTCGTGGAACACAACCCTACCGAGCAGCAAAACAGTTAATTCTGCGGTCTTGTCGGCGCTTCCCTCAAACATACAGCTTATTAAAACATATTTCTGTTCAGAATTATAGATATTAATGTGGGAGATAGTATGGTTTTAGCAAAGTGGAAGCTACACGTATATCGCAAATTACAACGGGCGCTTGATCTTCTTGTTCCTACAGTTGCGCTCGCCTTATATAGCCACATGTGATTTATTTTATAAGAATCTGAAAAATCTATTGTTCACACGGATCATTATAGAATTTTAGTTTACTAGAAGAAGAATATTTGTTCAACAATAGCCGGCATAGCCATTCCTAGAAAAGTTCTCAACTTTAGAAATAGACTTTAAACACAGTGTATTGACAATGTAGAACACCACTTTTTTAACATCATTTTCAAATTCGTGTAATTTCAAATTTTTATGTTGATATATAAGAAGAAATAATTAAATTTTTTCTTTATTTTATAGATTTTGAAATTAGCAAGTTTCATTGTCGTACCCTGTACAAGGAGCTAGTGAGATTTTGTTTTATTTAAATTTTCCGTCGTTAGGTAAATATGAGTCATCGTCTGTTGATACTGTTTCTTGTTTATTAAATTTTGAATAAGTTTAGTTGGAAATCCGTTATTTTTTGCGATGGACATTATTGTGTTAAGTTCTGTCGTGA
>JARJEC010146685.1:0-12702 GCA_030264575.1 Tachinus sp. AB-2021 | reverse complement strand
TTAAATGGTAAAGTGATATATTATTATTTGTATATTTAAATGTGGTTGCTATAAAAATAATAATTTAAAAAATAGTTGAAAGGTTATATGGTCATGTGGTTTGCATAAATATATCGCATTTGCTTCAACCGAAAAATTGCGCACGAACCGGGTAGCGACAGGTACAGTATTCCGCTAGTACGTAATTGCAATACCACTCGAAAAACGTATTATACTTTATCTACGCCTCAAGGCACAACAAAATAAATAATAATAATTTATTCAAATCAATCAATTATTAATTTGAAGTATTGTTAGACACCTTTTTATTGCTTCATTTGGTTCCGACGACTACTTTATTAATAAATACCATTTGGTTGTGCAGTAAGCAATTAACAGTTCATATGTCAGCACGTAATAAACTTGACAAACTATTAGGTGCATAATGACATCATACTCTTCAGCAGCGTGGTATCATTCGCATATTAGATACGGCTTAAGTAATAGTTATTTACTTAGAAGTCAGGAAAATGACGCATTGCGAGGAGCTATTTTTTAATAATAATACTTTTCGTATTATATTTGTGGAGTTTTAATTTTATAATTTTCAGAATAAATAATAAAGTGAACAAAAATGAAGTTGGTTTTTTATCGATTCCGTAGTTACAAATAAATAATCTAATAAAAGTAATTGCAAACTAATTGTTCGGACTTTACCGGACTAATAAATAAAATCCACTTAGCATGCGCGTGAATATGCAGTAAAAGGTAGAGAAATAACGAATTAGTTTACTTGAGGCGCTTTCCCTGCTCTATACAGGATTGTTCATCAAACACAGTTGTCGCGCAGTAAAATATAACGGCATTCAAATAAAAAGAATTATTCAAATAGTCGGTGTGACTATACGTTTTGTCTGTATTTTAATTCACCAATTTAGAATATGTTTGATTCCAACAATATTTTTTATAACATTGATAGTTAGTACTGAATCACTAATCATTTTAAAATAAAAAGTAATTGAAAAAATTGTTCTGCTAAGTTTTTAAACAACTCTTATTGTCTATTTGTATATTTGTAATATTGCTATTTTTGGGTCTTTTTGTCTTCATGTTTTGTTTTTTTCAAAATTTTACGTTGATTGGATAATTTGACGGTTTTCCAAATTGGTATGCCATAGTTGATGACTTCTTCCATTTCCACCATTTCATTTGTTTTTAATTAAAATTTGTTACTCCTAATATCCGTGCCAGAAAAAAAAATATAAAAATATTATATTTAATTAATATAATTTTAATTTATAATATATAAAAACATATAAAATCAACAGTTATGTTGAATGGTGATAGCCTTTACTATGTGATAGAGCATTTTAAAATTAAATAAAAAAACATGTTTATATCGCCATACTATGATGACCAGGTAATCGGTCGAAACAAGTAATGGTTTAATAAATTTTGTAATAAGATATATAAAAAGTTGTTTTATTTATTTTTAATAGTTATTTATGTATAAGTACAAAAAATGATATATTTTGTCGAAGACCCGGACTCGCCTGCAGCATGAATTCGAAGTACATTTTTATCTGTGTATCTGCATACATAATTTATTATGCAATTAAAGAGATTCTATAAACTAAAATATAGTAAAATATATTCAATTCGTTCCCTAACAATGAAATGTAATGCAATGATATCAAGATCAATTTTAAGCCTCTAATGCTTGTCTGACAATATGCAATTTATAATATCAAAAGTTATACGGAATTTCATTGGTTGAATTTAAAATAGCAGCCAATGAAATGCCGTACTTCAATAAACTGTACAACTCTTGATATAATAAATTGTATAGTGTCAGACAAGCATTAATCAAACCAAAAAATTTCCCTTATTACATATTTACATAAAATAGTTATCAAGTACAAAAATTGCTATATTTCAGGTGTATGCGGCTGCA
Source organism: Tachinus sp. AB-2021 (assembly GCA_030264575.1). Classification (NCBI taxonomy): domain Eukaryota; kingdom Metazoa; phylum Arthropoda; class Insecta; order Coleoptera; family Staphylinidae; genus Tachinus; species Tachinus sp. AB-2021. Next base: position 10,769 of record JARJEC010146685.1, on the reverse strand, counting down.
GCCAGTACATTTTTTGTCAGTGTACATTTCTAATTTTTTATGCAATTAAAGAGATTGTATTAACCGGAATATACGAAGATAATGCCAATAAGATATAGAAATAACTTTTAAAAATTTCAATTTAAACTCAGTGAACAGTTTGCAGTGACATTTAAAAAAATTATCAGTTACAATCATAAGCAATTTTGTTACGGAACTCTCGCGGTTATGCATTTATTAATTATAATAACAATTATTAATTATAATAATTATAATTAATTATTTTATTTATTTATCTTAATTGTCTCTCTTCGTAGTGGCCTGTCTTATATCTTACTATCATCATGTCCCGAAATACTTTTTTCGGACAAGTACCATAAAGTCCGTTGCCTAACAACCGCAATGAAATGTAATCCTATGCTATCAAGATCAATTTTACGTCTCTAAATCAAATCGAAAAAATGTCTTATGATATAACCGCATAAAAAATGATTTATGGGAAATTGGTGCAACTAATTCTTTAATAACATGAATATAATTAGATTTTATAAGCAATTTTTTAAATGTTTAATTAGTTTATTACAAGTTGTGTGGTAAATTGTTTAATTAATTCGTTTCATATTACTATTTGTATATAATTTTGAACAAGAGGATACACCGATACTATCGTATTTACGAAATGTTAATCGTTTGTTATATATTCAATCTTATGGTTTTAACTTGAAATAATAATAATAATAATAATAAAATTTACTAATAGAAGCTTCATTCTAGAATTTAAATGCATAATCGATAACTTTAAAGAAAGTTCAAGTAATTTACCCAAGATCAAACTTTTAAATCAGCCCCGGCGTTATTTCATGCAATAATTACTAGTAATTTGCATGATTCTTTCAGCGTTGCGATGCAGAATATGGATCGCTGCAGTGGTAATGTTTTATTCGTGCAGATTTAAAAAGTTTAAGATTTTTAGAAATCGTTCTGTGAATAAAATTAGCCCATCTGACAAATTGATTGGGGCATTATTTTTATTTAAATTGAGCCAGTATAAGAATAATAAATCCAGATTTACTTGTTTGTTTCTAATATTAAGCCTTTCTATTAATTAATACAATCAAAATATAAAATGCAGAATCAATAATAAATATGAAAATGAGGAGAGCATGTAGATTACCACAGATCACTTTTGTAGAGTGTTTTATAAATATGTAGCTTAATATGAAAAGTAGTAAGTGTATTCATTAATAATGCAAGTCAATTTGGGTTTTTCATTCGAAAATGTGCGATATTTGTTTGACCACTTATTAAATATTATGCTAAATTTTGTTCTTTCTTTTATTAAATTAAATTCACAAGATGATGTCGTTTCCGGAATAACGGGAAGATATACCGACTTCACTTCAATATTACAATAAATTGCGTTTTTCATGTATATACACTCTATAAATTTCATTTATCTAGCTTCAAAAATAACAAAATAAAATACCCTTACCTATGGCTTGGGCCACCCGATATTTTATGTGTAAAATTTAAAATATTTTTTTATTCTCGTCAAGATCTTGTAAAGATTTTGTCGAGATTCAAGATCGAGATCGACGTTGATATGTCGAGAATATTGGCGTGATCAAGACGAGATCGATTTCTTAAGATCTAATTGTTTTTATAATCTTGACGAGACGAGATCCAGATTTGATTAATCTCGTCTTGTCTCGTTTCGACAGAAGCTCTATTGTTTAGTATTTCTTGATATGTTGGCATTGTGATACTGGTTGCTTGCACGGTATATTGAGATTTCCAAAAGGATTTCAAGCTCTTAACATTCTTCTTGTAAGAAACTCTTTTTGCATATATTATATATTATATGCTTTATTGTTTTCACTAAAGTTTTCAACTAAGCCATCATCAGGGATCCTTATTGAGAGAGTTATTATTAAAAACCGTTAATTAAAAATTGCCTAAATCGAGGGATTGTTTTCCGAAATGAAGATAATTGCAGTTTTACTTCATTGTGGAAATGTGTGAGTGTCCTTCATGGTATTGATCGATGGATTGTTTGGTGTTAAATTGGGACAAAGTTTGTTTAAAAAGTTGTTTATTGCGTTATCAATCAAACATTTTGGAGGTTATTTCCTTCTTCCTCAATGTTAACGCGTACAAGTTTAATTGTACTTAATTAAAAACTCAATTAATGTTTGATGATTTATTCTAATTATAAAATTAAAGTTTATCACATGATTAATAATGCAATAAACAACTTTTAAACAAACTATTGTCCTAATTGTTCTAAACTTTTCAAACTAAAAATTTCAACTCTTTATTAAAAGAGACAACTTTAAATTATAATACAATTTTGCAAAATATTGCATAACAAATAAAATCTTTTATTTATAATGCACTATTCCATAATAAAAGCCAACACCATTTAATATGACAAACAAAAATATCATTCGTGCAATGCATGCGGTAGAACAATTGTTTGACGGAATCTTTCATAAATTTAATTAAAACAAATGCAATCCAATTTTTTTAAATGTAAGGTATTAATACTAACTCGTATATTGTTATATTACCTTTTTGTCTGAATAAGCTTAATTGGATTAGTCGACTATGAACGGGATATAGGAGATTAGCACTGACTCATTTATTTTTAACCAAATTAATGGCTTTAATGATATATAATTTTGTGTTTTTAATATTTGTATTAGTAAAATAAACTATATCAATAAAATATTACTGACAGATTTATTTGGTAAACATTCAATATGGAATATAAAATATTTCAATATGAAAAACAATGTGAATCCATATACTATACACTTTGATCAACATCTTTATCATAATGGCTTTTTATATAATCTATCAACGAATTTTGCAAAGTAAATAATAAATAAATAAATATACCAAGCAGGTAACCACTATCACAACGCTAAGGCCAAAGTGAGTGGCTAAACATCCCAGAAATCTTTCTGGAACACCAAATATACCATGTAGGCAACCACTATCACAACGCCTGGCAAAAAAAATTGAAACATATTGATTAAAAATATTCACAATCAACTATTTAATAACAAATACAAAGTTGCTACAAGTGGAAAGAATGAAATGTATACGATTGTTTTCCTATTCATATCTTTTTAGGTTTTATTGCCAGCTTGGCCGGTTTCCTGCAAGCTATATTTAGTGTTCTAGATGAATTTCTGCAGCACTTTGACTAGTTTTTTTTATTTATGGTGGCGTTAAGCGCTAATCAATAATTAAAAGGATTAATTTCTAAACTTAATTACTTAAAACCCATATTGATATATATATATATATTTGATCTGAAACCATAGTTTATACTTATATAAATGTTGTGTAGAAAATTTGTTTCTATTTATCCGTCTTACTTTTAGACGACTTATAATAACTGTTTATTTAGACATATGAATTCTTCAGCGTATATATACTATTTTTTGTATTGTTCATTTATTTTAATCGTTTATCTAAATTATGATTTTCACACAAAAAATGTTAAAATTTGCCAACACTACTTCTAGTACTTGTATTAATGTACGGTTGAAATTTATACAATACTAGTTTGATTGTAATTTAGTAGTTAGTCCAGCATTAAAGCGGATGTAGGTGGCTTAAATTACTCAATTCAAATTACTTTATCGGCAAGTTTACTATCAGTACAAATGTTCCGTGATGCATTTAAATCACCTTACTATGTAGCATTTATCAAGCAATTCTATTGTAATAATTTATTTTATATACGAAACTTTGTATAATTTAGGACGGTTTACCAAATCATGAATACTAATTACATATAACTTATAATGATGGTTTATTAATATCACACATGTATGAAATATGTGCTTATTTACTTATATGTATAATATAGCAAAACATATTGATTTTAATTTATTTCAAGTTGTAGTAGTTTAGTAGGAACACAAACGATTAGTTTTGTACATATTTCAATACTAATTGAAACTTATTGCTGCAGGTTAAACTTTTAATAAGCTAAACAGGTTTTTGTGTTCGATAACTACAATTTTTTTATTTGCTTCGTACCTTTTTTATTATTTATTTTCGATTTAGGTGAAATGAATACTATTGTTATGATAAAGTCAGAGTGGGTGGAATATGGCCTTCTTGTAGGAAATACAAATATACTTAAAAAACTATATAGAACACCAAATACTCTATAGGCAACAACAAGTATCACAACGACAAGTAGGTTAAAAATAAAAAAGAAATTTAAATGAATTTTCTAATTTTTAGTTGCTATGCTATTCAAATGCAGACAACTGTATCGCTTTTTATAATATGGTTTAAACACAACAAACATCTGCTGAGAATACTGCAATTTTGAATATAAAACTCAAACATTTATCAAATTGCAGTTACGTTTTAGTAGAACTAACCAGTCGATTTAGACATATAGAAAAGTATATAGTCAATATTTGAAGTCAATATTTGAAGAAAATTCCGCATTATACAGGGTGTTAATGAATAACGGTAACAAACTTCAAGGGTAGGTAGAGAGGTTCATTTGAGAAACTTTTTATTTATAAGCTCATAGGCAACCACTAGAAGCTATACGTCAAAGATTTTTTTTTCAAGTTGGCTATATTTCATGTCTTAAATCGCTTATGATTTTGACGTATGAAATAGGTGAATTATGATTCAGCAAACATTTCAAGATTATGTTAATATGCTGTTAGTTTACGGTAAAACACAATGAGATAGTAGACTTGCGACACGCTTGTTTACAGCCCGATTTCCAAATTATCTAATAATTATCTATTCAATACAGTGTTTGCAAAAGTTTATCAGCGATTGCGAAATACAGCAACTCGTAGTCAACAAGATAAATTGTGGAGTTGCAAAACATCATCGAGCCGTACGATTTGAAGAAGATGTACTTTATAAGATAGAGCAGAACCCATCCCGCAGCACTCGAACCATTGCACGTGACATTGGTGCTAATCGTGTATGTGTTTGGCAAGTTTTGAAAGAACAACAGCTCCACTCCTATCATCAGCAAAAACTTCATGCCTTAAGTCCAATCCATTTTTCAACCACATATTAACTTTTTTCGTTGGTTCGTAAATAGCTGTCGCTTACAGCCTCAATTTCAACGGTAAGTTACTGATGAAGCAACATTTAACAGAGAAAGCATTCTTAACTCTCACACCATATTTGGGCAGACTCAACTCCTCATACTATTCGACTGGCATTGGCGGTCATTTGATTGGGCCATAACTTCTTCCACCTCGTATCATCATTCCCATTTAAGATTTTTAAAAGAATTCTTGCCAGAATTGTTGGAGGAAGTACCAATTTGGGGATAAATGGATTGAGCGAGAGGGGCCAGTAACATGGCCGCCACAATCTCCGGACCTAACGCCCCTAGATTGCTTTTTGTGGAGCTACATGAAGTCTGGAGTATGAAACGCCAGTCGATTCTGAAGAAGATATGTTAGCGCGTATTATGTCAGCAAATTCAAGAAACGCCTGGAAATTTTGAGAAGGTTTATGAAAATATGCTGCAAAGGTGCAATGTTTGCACCAAAGTTGGTGGTAGACATATTGAGCAATTATTGCGACCAGTTTAGACATCTCATTAAAGTTTCAAAAAATGTTCCCCGTGAAGTTTTTCTTTAATAGGTCGAAGGTACTTTTAAACATGTTATTAGGTAAAAGAGGCGCAATTGAATGGCCTTTCATTTCGAATTCCAAAATTTTTGAAATTTTTTTACCTTTAGGCATGATTTTTAACAATAATAACAAAAAAAATTTTTTTTTTTTCATTTATGACATGAGTACAGTTAGAGATAGATCCAGATATGGTGTTCAAAATGATGGACAATTTAATTGCGTATAATTTTTATATCCTATTTTTTTGTTTTAGACTTTTAAGAGAGATGTTTCCAATATTGTATAAATTAACAAAAAAACTTTTTGACATGCAGCTTCTAGGGTGAACATGGTTGCCTATGCGTTTATAAATAGGTAATAAAAAGTGTCTCAAATAAACCCCCCTATCCACCCTAGAAGTTTGTTACCTCTATTAATTAACACCCTGTATAAGAAAAGTATTTTAATAAACTTATTTTATTAACAAACTAAATATATTTCGACATATGATATTATCGATGTCAAAATATATTTGGTTAATTAATAAGATAAGTTTAATAATATTTATTTAATCAACAAGCTTGTTAATTTAAGGATATAATAATCGAGATATTTTAATTCTCGCCATTAACAGGAGTGTTGATGACAGAATTTTAATGTGTGATATTAAAACTACTAAAAAGAAGCAATGGTTAGTTATTTTAAATCAAATCCATATTCTAAACCGATTTTAATTAATAAAGAAAGAAAATGGTTGTTAGTAAGTAAACGATAATGCTAAAGCAATATTTTTGAATTTTATTTGCAATAGTCTAAAATAATTTAATTTATTTAATTATAAATATGTCCCTTTCACAAATGTGTTTGTTTAATTCAGTTCCACAGTTATCGCTATAAGTGGGCATAGTTTGACACTTTCATAATATCTAATTTATGCCGTTATATATAATGAAAATTAATTAGATTTAATGATTTAGATGTAAATTTGTATGCTCCAAAGCATTTGAAGCATCTTTGTTTAAAATAATTATGTAAAAAGAATGAGATTACATTTAAAATCCCCATTTTTTGTAGACTTGCTATCACCGTATTTTAATGTAAACCGGTCGGCAATTGTGGATATGGATTTGATGAATAATTTATTATAAATATGCGACAGCCATAGTAACTGCGATGAGCGGTTGTTTGCGTTTTCCTGCCCTTTACATAAAATTTTAATACTATGTCAAAAATAAATATGTTGGGTATATAGCAGGAAATTATACGCGATTTAAAAAAATAAGCTTAGCGGAAAAAACATTTATTTTAAAATAATTTGTCATGCCAAAGATATTAAAATGATAATAAAGCTATAGCAGAAATAATAAATTTATTATTTATAATGATCATAAAATAATTCTACAAAATACAAAAGAAAAAATAATAAATTATACATATAAATATACCATTTTATCTGTAAACTATGTATTACTACCAGTTTTACCGGAGAATTGTTTCCGAGTATACAGGGTGAGTGAGATGGTTGACATTATCTATCTGCTGCAAAATTTCCATGCTTTCATATATGCCCAGAAGGCACCATTAACAGTGAAAATTCACAGTTGATGGTGCGTTCAAGAGCAAATTTGTATAATAAGTAATAAAACAATTTTCTTCTTGCTTTGAGAGTAGTTATAAATTGTTTTGAAACCTTGACTAAAAAATGGATTTGGTTTTATAATATGATATTGAAAAGCAAAAACATCGTTTGCCACACTAATAGCTTTCCTGTATTTGCTATAATATAAAGTGACCAATTTTACAAATAATGCTTCTTAAATCGGCTGGTTTTATTCTTAAAAAAATGAAATTACCACTGGATTCTCCTACGCTATTACATTAATTGACCAAATTATCATGTCTTAAATTTCACTCTCCAACTAACACAGAAATTTGTGAAATTTGCTACTGACGTATAAATACATAATAATATCCATGGCATTAATATCTAGTATTTTTTATCAGTATATACAATTTTCTAGAGTTGTTGTTACAATAGTAACTATAGTACAACCAATTTATCGTGGACTATGGAACGTGTTTTTATGCAACTATAGAAATGTACGTATTACAGGTGAGAGGTCCAGAGTAGGCTCAAAAACAAAATCGGCGCTGGTGATGTATCTGAGCATACTCTAGACCTCTGCAAGTCATTTTCTACATTTTGCAAAAATATCTTCCATAAGTCACGCTTAGTTGGTAGTACTGTATTGCAGTAAGTAATAGTTACTATCATAGTGTAGTAGTTTTGAATTTGTATGACTGTGATACTGTCGCGAGAGTACTCACGCAGTATAACGTTTGACTTGTTAGTTGAGAGTACTCTTACAACTTGGAACCGTACAAAAGAAACTATCACAGAAAATTCGTCAAATACGTCAATTATTTTCTTGGATGGAAGTAACGTTACCGTGACTGCAAAACTATTTTTTAAATATATAAATAATAAATTGACACAGTTGAATTAGTAAACATAAAGTTTTTAAAGGAGGTTTCAGAAAGTATGTGATTAAAAAAAATTAAAATATGTAAAACTAATTAAAAAATAACTATTTAAACAATGTAAAAGGTGCTTGTTGGAGGTTAAGATTTTTTGAGATGCATGCAAATGTCGATATTTAAAAAACATCCTATATACTAAAATACCAAACAGTATGTTTTATAAAAAAATATGTTTATTATGAGTTAAAATATAAGAACATATTTTATAACCACCGTGGATTGTAAGGCGATCATTAGATACTTTGATTAAATTACGTGAATTAAATGAAACTATTTGAAACGTATTACAATTTAAAATTTAATATTATTTAAAAATAGCTAAAAGTATTCCACGTTCGTTGCAATATAACCGAAATCGAATCATATTAAATTTAAGCTCGCCAACAGGAATGAAATGTAGCTAAAGCTATAAATCTCAACATTAACGTATTCTCCTATATATTATATTCCTTACGGCGTTCTTTTTGCTATGTTTTTATCCGTTGAAGAAGGTAAATGTAAAAAGCAAAAAACAGAAATGTATAAATGTGTGTGGCTGTGACAACCCTTATTAAATTTGATGGACATTGCCTGATGAAACAATCAGTACGTTTCCGAGAACATGGTGAATAAGTTAGGGCAAGCAGATATGCTCAGATATACCCTAACAAGATCACGACTTGAAAGGAATTTATACGGAAGGTGTGGCTTTCGCCAAGACAAACTGCGGCGTCTATTAGCACCCCAAATTTATTTATTTGCCACGGTTGATTTACCGACTCTTAAAATTCACGCGTTCCTAATTATTTCTACGACCATTCGTTTTACTCAAATTCCTAAATTTACTATCTACTAAAATTCTTATCGGTTCCACGCGAATCTCAATTTGAACCATTAAAATGAAAACCACTTTTCAAAATTAACTTAAAAGCTTTTTCTGCTTCTGCCTTTCTGATGGTGCTTTATGCATGACAGTTTAATTAAACTTTGTCAATAAAGTGAACAATTAAGATTCCTCAAATAACTGTTAACGTTTAGATTTAATTTTAATTATAATTGTTGTTTCATTTCACTTTTTACTGTAAATGTATTTATATAAATTTAGATTACAACATAGCACCTTGATTAAATTTTCAACTACAAGACTAATTTTACTCTAATAATAACATTTAATTTGTTTTCCTTTTAATTAAAAGTTCATTTTCTTGACTAGTATCAATTTAAATAAATTTAATTTAATTTAAATATAGCTTTATTCCTCATTCCCTTAAGTGCCGAAGTGCATCACATCCCCTTTTTTAAATAATAATTTATACTAAATGAGATTTTATTTGATTAAATAATTTAATCAAATTATGTAAAATGATTCCTTTATACTATCAACATCGATTTATTTAGACATATTTTACATTCGATTTATAAATAATATTTGTTACAGCCAAAGTATACACTTTATCGTTATACATTGCGAATAATAAGGTGTACTGTAACGAATTACTTTAGTTTTCCAGATATTATTTATAATATCTAGTCTGAATTAATCAAAGTAATCATTTCTATAATTTGAAGCGGATTCTCCTACTTCGTTATTTGTGCAATATTATGCGATAGTGTCACTTATCTATTGGCACAAAGATTCGTTGCAGTTGAATATATAAAGTTAAGTAAATGTAAGCACGGTCAGGTTGAGTCATACTTAAAAACTAGTTTAATCTTACCAAACTTAGACGAAAACATCGTCTATGTCATGCTGTTGTAATAGGTTAAGTTAAATAGAGCGAGATCGGGTTGATCAACGGGACACTATACCACCAAGGAAGAAAAACTTCAGATATTTATGCAATATTATGCGATAGTGTCACTTATCTATTGGCATAAAGATGCGTTGCCGTTGAATATATAAAGTTAAATAAAGCTAAGTCAGGTTAAGTTATACTTAAAAGGCAGATTAATCTTACCAACTAAAACTAAAAAATCATCTATGCCATCTTGTTGTAAAAGGTTAAGTCAAATAGAGCTCCCAGCTCGGCTGGGATACTATACCACTAAGAAAACAGAACATTGTATCTGCCCTATACAATCCGTTTTTCATTTTTGGTTACATAAAGCAAATTTAGATTAAGTTTGGTCGAAGACAACGTTAATTTAATCCTAAGAAACTTAGAGCCTGATTTTAATACTAACTTTAATATAATTATTGGGTGTTTGTTGTAAATACTAGAAATTTACTGCTGTATTGCTATATAAATATAAAATTATAAAATAAGTACGTGGACATTCGTATTCATTTATTTTGTCAATGAAAGTGAAATGTCAAACATCCAAGTTGTTTACAAAACATAGTAATGGAATGGGTAGAATGCAAATATATGACTGCGCATCCTAAAAACTTATGCATCTCATGTACGCCTACATCTTTGAAACATAGACACCGGACCTAGGAAATGTTGTTTCAACACAAACATTATGCTAATGCGCTACAGGTATAGTAAGTAGTCTAAGAATAGACTGCGGAATAGAAATATAACAGCTAGAATACAATTAAAAGAATTTAGTGTTTAAAAATGATTCTCCGGCGTGTAAACTGCATTTTCACATACATAATAAGTTTTAAATTTCAGTTAAATTGAGTATTGTCAGTAAGT